>JAVXUO010002691.1:0-66235 GCA_033065855.1 Escallonia rubra
GGTCCTTCCCAGTTTGGAGATAACTTTCCCGTCGCTGCTTTTGGATCCGAAACTTCTAGTTTGCGAAGGACGAGATCTCCGTCGCTGAACTGTTTGGATCGGATTCTTCGATTGTAATATCGTGCCACTCGTTGTTTTATGACGACAGATCGTGCATGGGCTTGAATTCGAGCTTCATCTACCAAATCAAGATTTGCTCGGAGTCCATCTTCGTTACTTAATTCGTTGAAGTGTAAGGCCCGTATTGTTGGAACTCCTATCTCGACTGGCAACATTGCTTCCGTTCCGTAGCAGAGTAAGAAAGGTGTTTCTCCGGTGACTGAGTGTGGAGTTGTTCGATAAGCCCATAACACTTTGGGGAGTTCGTCTACCCATGCTCCTTTAGCATCATCTAGCTTTTTCTTCAACCCTTGCAAGATGCTTCGATTCATGTTTTCAGTCTGACCATTGGATTGTGGATGAGCTACAGAAGTGAATCTCAAATCAATTGAAAGATTCGCACAAAAGCTTCGGAAATTGTTGTTGTCAAACTGTTTTCCGTTATCAACCACCAAAGCTCTTGGCACTCCAAAACGGCAGACGACATTTTTCCAAAAGAAGTCCTCACATTTGGCTGAAGTAATGGTAGCCAGAGATTCTGCTTCGGTCCACTTGGTGAAGTAGTCTATCGCTACAATCACAAATCGTCGTTGTCCAGACGCCATGGGAAAAGGTCCCAGGAGATCCATTCCCCATATAGCAAAAGGGATGGGGGAAACAATCGCAGTTAAAGGAGCAACCGGTGTGTGAGAGACCGGTGCGAACCTCTGACATCTATCGCATCTTCGTGTGAAGTCGATCGCATCCTTCTGCATCGTAGGCCAGTAATATCCTTGTCTTAGGATTTTCTGTGCTAATGTTCTTCCTCCAAGATGTTGGCCACATATCCCTTCATGAACTTCTTGTAATGCGTAGAGGGATTCTGATGGACGCAGACATCTGAGGTATGGAAGGCTGAACGATTTCTTGTATAAAGTACCTTCCACTATGGCATACCGCGCAGCTTTGATACGAAGATTTCTGGCCTCGCATCTTGTACTTGGTAATTCGCCTGTGAACAGGTATTTCATGATTGTGTCCATCCAGCAGGGCTCTTGATCTATTACTTCAATGTTAGCTTGAGAACTGATACTGCGGTCTTTGAGGAACTCAAGGTAGACCGGTCGTCGGACATCAATTTCTTCAATGGAAGCGAGCCTTGATAATGCATCTGCCTGAGCATTCTGATCCCTTGGAATCTGGCGAATGGTGAAGTTTTGAAACTTCACCGCTGTTGTTTTAACTAAGTCGAGATATTGAGCCATTCTTTCATATCTGGCTTCGTAACCTCCCAAGACGTGATTGACCACCAGTTGGGAATCACTATGAACTGATAAGGAGTCCACCTTTAAGGCGTGTGCTAACCTTATCCCCGCGAGAAGGGCCTCATCCTCTGCTTGGTTATTTGAGGCTTGAAATCCAAAGCGAAGTGCGTATTCGATGGTAAATCCTTCTGGACTTATAAGAATAATCCCCGCTCCGCTACTGCCAATAGCTGAAGAACCATCTACATAAAGATTCCAGGTATCCGAAACTTCTGAAATTAGTAATTGAGGAGGGTCTTCAGGCAGTGTACACTCTACAATGAAGTCTGCCAAGGCTTGAGCTTTGATTGCCGTGCGAGGCTTGTATTGGATGTCGAATTCACCCAACTCTACGGACCAATTGACTAGTCTTCCTGAAGCCTCTGGGCTCAGCAAAACTTTTCTAAGTGGTTGGTCGGGCAGTACGATAATGGTATGAGACTGGAAGTCCGGTCGAAAACGCCTGGCCGATACGATAAGGGCTAGTGCGATCTTGTCGATCTTTGGGTATCTGGTCTCTACATCTTGCAAGACTTTGCTAATGTAGTAGATGGGTTTCTGAACTCCATCTTCCTCTTTAATTAAAACAGTACTGACTGCGACGTCTGTGACTGAGAGGTATAGGAATAAGTCTTCACCTGAAAGTGGTTTTGACAGTAGGGGTGGAGAACTTAAATAAGTCTTGAGTTCCTCAAACGACTCCTGGCAGTCGTCTGTCCAAGTAAAACTTTTTGCTCTTCTGATGGCTTTGAAGAATGGCAAGCACCGTTCAGCTGATCGGGCCATGAACCTTCCCAAGGCTGCAACCCTTCCTGTCAACTCTTGTACTTGCTTGACTGTTTTTGGGGACGTCATGCTTTGGATAGCTTGGATCTTCTCTGGGTTCGCTTCGATCCCCCGTTGAGAAACTATAAATCCCAAAAACTTTCCTGATGCGACTCCGAAAGCGCACTTGAGTGGATTTAGCTTCATTCTATACTTTCGAAGGATGTCAAAAGTTTCTTTCAAGTCTTTGGCATGGAATTCAGATTTTATGCTTTTGACGAGCATATCGTCGACATAAACTTCCATGTTCTTCCCAATCAAGTCTCGAAATATCATGTTCACCAGACGCTGGTACGTTGCTCCGGCATTCTTGAGTCCAAAGGGCATCACTTTGTAGCAGTATAATCCTCTCTCTGTGATGAACGAAGTTTTGGAGACGTCGTCTTTGTGCATCATAATCTGGTTATAACCAGAATATGCGTCCATGAAACTAAGCAGTTCATGGCCCGACGTAGAATCGATAAGAAGATCTATTCTTGGGAGCGGGTAGCTATCCTTCGGGCACGCTTTGTTGAGATCCGTGTAATCGATACATATTCGCCATCTCTCGCCTGATTTAGGAACCATGACTACGTTGGCAATCCAATCTGGGTAGTGGACCTCTTCAATGAAGTTGGCCGTTAGGAGTTTATCTACTTCTCCTTCAATCTTTTCTTGTCTCTGGCGCAAAAGTCCTTTTCTTCTGCTTGACAGGTTTTTTGAATGGATCAACATTCAGCCTATGGGTAATAACTTCAGGATCAATCCCAGGCATATCTGCAGCTGTCCATGCGAAGATGTCCGCATAGGTTCTTAGCAGGTTCACCAACTCGAGTTTGGTGTTTTCCTTAAGATTTGAACCAATCCGAACTGTCTTGCTTTCTTCCCCGGGATATACTTCGATGCTGATAAGGTCTTCAACAGGTTCTCCCCTTTGTATCTTTGTATCTTCCCGAAGGTCTTCTATAATGAGTGCTTCTTTGCTTTTTGATCGGCATGAAGTTACGTAGCACTGACGAGCTGTAGTTTGGTCGCCTTTGACCTCTCCAATCCCTTGCTCCGTGGGGAATTTCATTTTGAGGTGATAAGTTGACACTACAGCTTGAAACTGATTGAGTGCTGGTCGTCCCAATATTGCGTTGTATGCTGAGGGGACCTTTACCACCACAAAATCGAGCATGAAGTTGGCTTGTGTCGGAGGTGTGCCGAGTGTAACCGGGAGCGTGATAATTCCTTCGACTGCAACTGGATGATTGGAAAATCCATACAACGGTGTATCCATCTTTCGGAGACGGTCCGTTGGTATGTTCATCTTCTTGAACGCGTCGTAAAACAAGACTTCTGCGGAGCTTCCGTTATCGACCAAGACACGTTTCACATCGAAATTTCCTGCCTTTATCGTGATGACTAACGGATCGTCGTGAGGGGTCTTTACCTCCTTTAAATCTTCATCGGAGAAGGTTATCACCGGTGCGGGTATTGACTTATGTTTCTTATTTGGGGGTGACTTGTTATGCACACTTCTCTGGCATATGCTTTCCGAGCTTGTCCTGATGAGCCTCCTGCGGCTAAACCTCCAGATATAGTGTTGATTATACCCGCATTCTCTTCTCGATCGGCTCTGTTTTCTTCTACCGGTGGGGTTTGCTGTCGACCTTCTCTTGGAGCTATGAACTTTTTCAATTGGCCACGCTTGATAAGAGCTTCAATTGCTGCTTTAAGTGTCCCGCAATTATCGGTTGTGTGGCCATGATCTTTGTGGAAGTGACACCATAAATCCTTGTTTCTTTTATTCGGTCGGGATCTCAACTTGTCCGGCCACTGGAGAGATTGGCTGTCTTTGATCTCATGGAGGATCTGTGATGGCTTGGAATTGAGGGGCGTCCAGTTTTCTGTAGCAAACTGGTTCCGCGGACCTCGTTCTTCACGCTTAGATTTTTTTCCCCCTGAGGAGTTATCTCTCGAGATCTTTTCTTCTTGTCCTCCTTCTCTTCTCCATGTCGCCCTCTGTGAGTTTCCAGGTATTCTTCAGCTTGAATATATTTGTTTGCCTTCTCAAGTAGGGCTCTCATATTGCCTGGAGGACTTTTGTTTACGGAGAAGGCAAACTTGGATGTCGGACGAAGACCGCGGAGAAAGGCGGTGTATTTCACAGACTCGTCTAGATTATCGATCTCGAGAGTTGCTGCATTGAACCGTCCGACAAAGCCTGCCAAAGACTCGTTTTTCTCTTGCACAATGTTTAGTAAACTCGCCGAATTCTTCCTTCGGGAGCGACTACTTACAAAGTGTTTTTGGAAGAGATCCGATAATTGGCTAAAGGAGTGGACGGATCTTGGTTGAAGAGACTTAAACCATGCATGCGCGGCTTTTCTGAGAGTAGTGGGAAAAGCTCTACACATGACGGCATCTGAAACTTGGAGGAGTAGCATGTTGGTTTCAAATTGATACACATGTTCTCCTGGATCTCCAGTCCCGTCGTAATGGTCACATTGAGGCATTCGAAAGTTTGGAGGTAACTTAGCTTTCTCAATCGCGTCGGACAAAGGATATCCAGATTCGTCCCTTGGGAGAGATCGTTCTGGGGAACGATATCTTGATACCACCTTCCAGGGATCTCGTTCTTGGGAACGATACTCAGGCGTCGCCTTCCTGTGGACAGATCTTCGAGGGGTTTCAGCTCGGGCGACTCGTCTGGGAGAGGAGTTGGTACTTCCTTTGACTGATGGATCCCGTCGATAGCATGATCCACTCCTGGTCCTATGATCTCCGTTTTTAACTCTGGGATCATAAGTTGGATCGGCCGTTGATTGATACTTGCGGCCGTAGCTTGATCTGGAGGTGAGGCGAAGACGAAGGTCGCTAGGATCAAGATGGGAATGGTGAGTGGACTGTGGAGCCGCTACCCTGTCCAGCTTTTGTTGAAGAGTGTTTACAACATCCTTCAGTTCGTGGATTTCCTTGGTAAGGTTATCATGTGGTGTTTTGAACAGCTGACGGTTCAAGCGATGGCGAAGGTCACCGTTTTTCAGAGTAGACGTTGGAGATTTGTTTCTCCGGGGTCTAGCTTCTGATTCGGGAGTAGCAGATGTTACGTTGACGTAATTATCTTCGGAAGAACTGGTGTGACGACGACGCAGAGGGGTCGAGCGCTGATCATGAGAATGACCTGGTCGATGAGAGTCGTCAGTTCGTGCATGATGATTCTGTGAAGAGTCATCGGAAGAAGAGTGGTTAGCCATGTTCCCTGTAGGGTCCCACGGATGGCGCCAATCTGTTGCGGCTAAAAACTGGATCGGGAACAGCACCAGAAATCAGGCCTGCAAAAGAGAACACGGAGTTACCGCCGGGTGGGGTTCCGGCGGGGGAACGCTCCGATGCTTAAGTCAGAGAAGGCTAACGATGTAGAACTCTGAAGAAGCAGTAAAGACACAATGTGTATATGTGTGAGCTTAGGTTTACCTGAGGGGCATGACCCCTTTATATAGTGGTAGGAGGTGGAATCCTAGTAAGACTGAGCTTTGACCAACTCTAATCAGAATCCAATAAAGATCTTGGAAGATCTTTATGTCGATCTGAGCTGATAGAATCAGAGTCTTTTTAGGATACTACCCGATGACTGATATGGTAAGTGCCATATCAGTAACGAGTCCGCACGGGTTACGCGTCATAACCGCCACGTGTAGTCCGTAGATTGGAAGGGTATTTTTAGTTATATCAATTGATAAGTTTTTTTCTTATGAGAATCAAGTACCTCAACTCTCAGTGCTTATGAGCAGATATACACATCCAGGATGACATTGGGTGATGATGTCAACTTAGAAGAGTTTGTTATGACTAAAGATGAGTTTTCTGGGCTAATATCAAGGCCATATGCATTGAAGCGGCTTGCTTTCTCTGAGAGAGAGCCGTTGAAGGTGAGGATTTTTAGTTTCTGATCTTTTTTCAGGGTTCCTAGTTGATGAGATAACGTAATATAAGCTGCCTAGCCAGTAGTAGTATTAAACCATAAGGTTAGGGAGTAGTGTTGAACTATATACCTCAAGAAAAGGTTGCCCATGTTATGCAACTTGATGATTGAAGAACCATTTATCAGAATACTTTGTGCTATAGTTAGCATGAGGATGAAACTCGAGTTTCCTCATTCAATTCATTTTCTAAACATAGCTTACCCAAATGGAAAGGAAAGTAGCTACGTGAATTTGTTCTATTTTCAAGGTAAGCCCAATCAAAAGTTAGGCCTACCTTTGAAGCTGTCATGTGTGATGACCATAAGATATTGAGCTAGCTACCAACCATTTTCAAGGAAAGTATAAAGCATTGCTTCTACTCTATTCTACAAATAAATAGTACTTTACAACTACTTTCACTAGTGAAAGATGTGGAAAGCTCATGGAGTCAATCTGAAAGTTTGTACGTTCTTTCCACTCTGTAGTCATATGTAAGATTCCGGAGATTTGAAACACTCATTGGCAATATATCCTGTTCTTATGAAGTTGACGTTTTAACCTGACAATTTGACTGATATAAGCAGTGTTACAGCTTATTTTGGAAAAGTTAGGCCAAAAGACCAAGCTTGTGATTTTTGCAATTCAAAAAAATAAACTAGGTGTTTATGTTGGGTTTCAAAGAAACTTATAATCTTTACGTTTGATAATTCTAGACAATCGATTTGACCTATTTTTTTCTCTGAGGCTCCCTGCATGTCTAAGTCGAGTCGAATCGAGGAAAATTTGATTTTGTACATTGAGGATCCCTTCTACTGTAGTTAATTTTACACATCCCCATCTTTGACTCTAACTTTTGAATATATGACCAGAATTGGAAGATGGTGATTAAAGTTTAAGAAAACATAGTTATGGTCCTAATAAGTTTGTAACATAAATTGCTGAAGGTATTTACCAGAATCATTTCTCCGAATGAAAGATTCAAATTGTCTTGAGAGCTAGCAAAAGCATTGCTTCTAGCTAGCAAAAGCATAAAACATTAGTTCTAGCTAGCAAAAGCATATGCCAACAGTGCGTGGTTATGGCCTGTACAAAATTTAGCCATACAACAATGCACATATGTTGTGTTACCGCTCCTTTTGGACACTTTTGAGCGGTTCTTCTTTATTTGTTTTGTGGGTTGCTAAACCCTTTTCTGTAAGGCCTTTGGGCTGAACCTCTTTATTTATCTATGCAATTCTCTTATTACCAAAAAAAAAAAAACAATTCACATAACGGCTACATATCCCTCCTCTTTTGTACTTATGCTCATTTATGTTTTTAATCATGTATATTCCTCAGCGCTTGCATGACGGCAGACGTCATGATCTACTCTGTAAAGCCGTTATCAATGCAATTCTCCTTATTATCAAAGAAAAAAAAAACAATGCACGTAACGTGGGGGAGGGAGAATACTTATTTACAAAAGGTGCATTCCAAACATTTACTTGCTGTAGATGTTCCCATGTAACATTAAAGAGGACCATCTAAAAGCTAATGTTACAGAGACTTCTGGAACTTTGGGTTCCTCAAAACGCAGTGAAATACACAAAAAACCCAGCTTCATTTGCTGGAAATGCCTCCAACTTCCCAGGGTCAGCAGCATCACCAAAAAAACATTGGGGTTGCTCTTGCAGTAGAGAAGAACATGATACTTCGACAGCAGAGGATGCACACAACTATGTTACTCGAACTACGGACACAATCCTGGAGGTGGTTCCTGTACATGGGAGCAACAACTAATAACACCAAGATTGCAAGAGGAGGACATGTCATTCACAGTTTTGTTGGTCAAAGGAACTTGATGCCCTGCATTCAGGAGGAGGAAATCGTCTTTCGACATCTCAGCCATCACATCATTTAAGTGACTTCCCAGAATTTTCTGAACCTGATGTTTCTTTGCATTTGGACTTCCATCTGCATTACTATTATTATCGCTGCTAATTGGGGTCAAATCAACCGACCCAACATTACGTGTTGGTAGGTTATTATCTTCACAGGTTGTGTTGCCATTTGTGTCATCTTTGCTAAGAGAACTTTCCTGAGATGATAAATGCCCATTTTGAATACTAGAAGCGCTGACAATTTCGCCACGGGACTCTTTTTGACAAAAGACTGGTCTAACCAACTTTCTTCGCTTGCACAGCTTACCTGCAGAAGCAGCGTCTTCTGCACTTTTTACTGACGTCTTCCTGTCCAAGGCATTAACCTCAACAGACATTTTAACCCTCGCAATCCCTGGTGAACCTTTTATGCAAGTTTCATCTGAGTTTTTCTTGATTCCACCCGGCCCTTTCTTGAACGTTTTATCAAGATTCTTCCTTACTTGACTCCGACGCTTAAAGTCCACAAGTCGTGTCTCTTCAAGCAGTGAATCGCTGTCTTCTTCGATGGTTCCAAGAGCATCAATTGCCACGATCGACTTTGATTTTGCATTTTCAATTCGATTAAACATTGTGGCCTGCTTTTTTATGCCAACACTTCCGTCATCATCAGATTGACCATGTAAAGTTTTAAATTTTCTCTTCCTCTTTAAAGGGTGATTCGGATTCTCGTGAAGCATGTCCATGACTTCATCCGCTGATGCAGCCACATTCATATCATCAAATTTGTGAAAGGCCCAATCATTATCTTCTTCTTCTTCTTCGCGTACCTCCGGAGCCATTGATAAGCGAGAAAAAACACTAGTTCTCCCGATGTCGGTACTAAAATGCTTTGTTTGAGCACCTCCATAGTAATGTGGATTGACTAAATCTTTCTCACTTCGGTATAGACCTTGATCTTCTGAAGAAGCACCATAATGCTTGTGAGACCAGCCAGCAAAAGACAAGGAATGCTCTTTGGCACAAAATGCTTCGCTGCACCCACGAGAAATCATATTCTCGTCATTTCCTTGTGATCCCGCTGCAAACCCTTCCTCAAATGCGAAAGGAAGATTTTTTCTGGAGCCAAAGCCGAAAGAAAAGGAGCCACTATCTTGATTTCCATTGATTTCACCACTTGAAGAAGGCAGAGAAGCAATATCTGGCTTCGAATATAACAGACCTTTGTAACCTCCACAAGGAGAGGGACTTAATTTATTATTTTCAGAATATCCAGCATTTGAGAAAGGATTAATAGTTCTGCGGAGGGAGGAATCGTGAGAGTTGAAAGTGTTTCGCGAAGAAACTTTACTCCCATGAACAGAAGCAACATCAAAGCATCTTTCTGCCTCCAGGTCATATGACGATAACTTGGTCTTAGTCGAAGACACTAGATTCCTCATAGAATTTCGAACTGAACTATAATTGTAGCCGACCACAGTAGATGGTGACCGTCTATAAGACAAATCAGGAACTTCGCGGTTATACGGAACATTTCTTGCAACAGTTGCATCATGAGATGCTTGATTTTTTCGGTCCACAGTTTGTGCATCCAAGTCATATGACGATAACTTGGTCATAAGCGGAGACATGAAATTCCCCAAATAATTTTGAACTGAACTAGAATTGTTACCAGCCACAGAAGACGACTGTGGATGAGAAGAATCAGGAAATTCAGGGTCATATGAAACATTTCTTGTAATAATTGCATCATGAGATGTTTGATTATGTCGGTCCACGGTTTGTGGTTCCTTTATGCAGGGGTATGCAGTAGGATTTCGAAATTGATCAGGAGGCAGAGAATAATCCGTTTCTACTTTAGGCATCTCAGAGTAACCGACATGCTTTTGCTTCGACTGACCTAAAGAAGTGTAATCAGTTGAAACAGGCCCAAGACGACTGTCCATATGATGCATGTCCTCAGCCCTATCACTCTCTCTAAACCAAACACCATCAGCAACTCGTCTATCTTGACTCGAAGTGTACTTGGAGTAGTCATTTGAGATGACTGGCCCTATATTACTCATACGATTGGGTTCATTTTTGACCCTATCACTGATCAGTATCCTTCTATCATCATTTTCCCTTCTATACTCATGCAGAGGTTCATAAGAAATATTATGCTCAGTTTCTTTTCTCTCACCCATAGAGAACCTACCACCATCAGTTGCTCTTCTTACTCCATCCAAAGAGTTCTCATAATACTCGTTTGAGATGACTGGGCCATTAACATCAACCACTTTATGTGCATTTTCTAACCTATTCTGCATAGAAAACCAGCTATCATCAGTTGTGTTGTTACGCAAATGTTTACCACGGTGCTTTGCAGCGACAGGACCAAGACCGTTATCCCTATTATGTTCATAAGCCACACTCCTGTTATTTATCAGAAGCCTGCCATCATCAGTATCTAGTTTGATTTTACTCAAAAGTTCGTCATGGTACAGGTTCGATACAACCGGCCTCGAACTACCGTCTCCTCTCAGCGGTAACCTGCAATCATCAGCCACAGTACTTCCTTTATATAAGCGTCTGGGGTAACCAGAGGAGATGCCATACCCTGGATTAATGTCCATTACACATTCATCTTTAACCATACCATCCATCAAAGGTCGGCCACTACCTGGAGAACCCTTACGGTGCTCGCTCCTGATGGCAAGCCCAGGGCCCTGATCATCAAAACGTCCATTTTCTGTAACATTGCTCCTCCATGCGCTGCCATCATCATCCACTTTCCTTTTCTTAAACCAAGAACCCTCTGTCCAGCAGCCCCGTCCAGTACCATACTCCACTTTATTCTCATCTTCCATATTGCCCATTAAAATGTTGTCATTGTCTACTACATTCCGTCTGTCCAAAGGTAAGGACTCCCTCATAATAGCTGGCCTAAGAACATTGTCCACATCATCAGGTTTAAATTCGGCCCTATCACCTTCCACAACCCTATCATCATCATGATCTCGTCTTCCGCCTTTTCCCTGAGCTACTATGACTTCTCTTGCAGGTTGTTTCAGAGGTAGAATAGTATTTATCTTTTTCGAATTGAACATCAACAGAAGTCTATGAACCTACAAACGAAATCAATGGGACAACCGAAAATCCAGAAGTACAAACATTTAAAAAGATATTTGTCATACATTGAAGGCCAAGACAATAGAGAAAAATATATAATGGGCAAACCTGATCTTCAGACAGCCCAAAGTTGAATTTTTTGGCTGAAAAGTAGTTCTCTCTAATAGCATCACGAAATTCATTTTCAGAAAGTGGACTACAGTACCAAATTCGGGTAAAACAAACCTGAAAATAAAATTCATTGCATACAAAAAAAGAAACAATGAACATATATTAGCCAACCAGTAGAAGATTATCTAAATACAACAAAGCATTACTCCACAGAACGAAATAACTGTCTAGGTGGGTTTGCTACTCCATACCTGAGCAGGAAATTGTTTCCCTGACGAACTAAATGCATCGGGCACAATATTCATAGCACCATCAGAGCTAGCCTGAAACACACCTAAAAGCTGTTTCCTTTCAAATTCGAACAGAAATAAAACCATTCCAGCTTTCACCTGCTTTACAAAATTAGCCTTGGATGACGGAAGGCCAAAAAGATTTCGTCTAAAGCACTCTCTTTTTGTTTCCATGTTTGACATGAAGATTGCACCGAACTCGGGAACTTCACCAGTCACATCATTCTTCTCCTCATGCTCCATTGAATATCTTGACCAACTGCCATTAAATCCAATAATGAAAATGACAGCCACGTTGCATCCATGTCGGACTTCATCCACAATGCAAAAGACATAAAGATATGAAAAATGTTCTTCTATTTAACAAGGTGAACAAACAGTAATATATCAACCTCACATGTACCACAACAATTTTTCATCCTAACCCCCCACCCCCCTTCCACCACCACAACAAGAAGAACAAAAAACAAAACCCCCTTCTCCCGAATGGGGGAGGGGTGGGGAGGAACGTAAACTGACAAATCAGTATCCTTTCTGCAACAGTTGAAGCTATGCTTGTAAGCCAAATCTTCGAGCATCTCAATAGGAAGGGAGTCATAGTTTCTAAGCACAGAAGAGTAACCAAGACTGAATTTTCCTAGTTCATCAGCAAACATGCTGGGCTCTCTCAAAACAAACAATGCAAACTACAAATCGGCAAGTAATGTATCAAACAGGATCCCACTGTGAATTTTCAGAAATGGATTGCTTCCAAGCATCACACTCATCAACAATCTAGCAAAACCATTTGCACGCAACTTCTAGTTCCTTCCAAATGCCCAGAGTCGGCTAGCCATCTATTTGACACCTATCTGTGCATAAACCAAGAAGCCACCACAACGATCTCTAAAGACGACTGCTGCACCCCAGGCGTGTTCAGAGGGAGGACAAATTTTCCGTACTTCAGATCCAATAAAATGGGTCTTAAATTCATCCGAGAGTTTTTCCTTTCCTTTCCAGTCCAAACATGCATAAACAAAACCCTTTTGTGGTTCCTTTTTTTTTTTTTCCTTTTGTTTGGGGGTGACCGTCCACCATCATCACCGTACCACCCAAAAAACCAATTTGCCCACCCATCACTACCACGCCCAACCTTACCACCCACCAACACCACTACTACTTCCAGAGACCTAGAGAGAGAAGATATATATACATATATATATATATAGAGAGAGAGAGAGAGATGATGGCACAGCCACCGTCCAAATCTAACGCCACCCAGCCGCCGTATGGACTCTCCGCCACTTCCACCACCATGTCCTTGCTCTGCTGCCGCTGCCATCTCCTTACCTGCTCTGCTGCTGTTGCTATTTTTTGGTTTTACAGAGAGACAAAGAGATGTACTACTGCTATTTTGTTGGTATTAAATAGGCCGAGAGATGAGAACGAGAGACACTTACACTGACCGCTTCCCTTTCAAGCGGTAAGGCCAAAAAAATAGAAAGAGTTAATCTCAGCCATCCGGTTAGAAACATGGACCATTGGATCACAGCTGGGATAATGGGGCTTCTCCAAGCACCGAATGTGGATCAGCCCCCAATGCATACATATACAAACGTGTGTGTGTGTGTGTGAAGTGATCTTCACGACTGATCACATTTGAAGTATCAATTAGTTGTTGATAAATAAGACAGAGCTATTGTTCGTAGCTTCCCTTCTTCCTTCCTCCTATTTCTATGTGTTAGACACAACCTCAAAACCTCAAGCCTGCGCACCCATTGCAACCAACAGGAGCCGGTAAGATAAGATGAGGACGAACACATGATGCATTCTTTGACCACCTAAGAAATAACAGTTCTAGTACTCCACTACCTCGCACATTTAACCGCCCTTAGCCCTTTTATGAGGGATGTCTTCTCCCCATTTCCAAGGATGATTACAATTCTAAATACACAGAGGCATAGCAGAGTTTAGAGCAGCATGGAATCTAACTACCCATATCCGGAACCCTAAAAGTTTCCAGATTTGTATCTCACCAGCTCCCAATTCCTGACTACATAATCCACCGCCCCGTTGTTCTTCCACCCGCAGTTTTTAACACATTATATACGAGAGATAACAAACTAAGATCACGTGCACAGTCACGTCAACACCACTAGCTTGACAGTAAGGTAGCTTCATTGTTGGGTTAGTTACATCAGCACATAAGCAGATAAATTTTCACTTCTAATTTGGAACAAGTGTAAAATACGGAAACCGGACAATAAAATAAAAGGGGTGAAACAATAAACTTCAGTAATTGACGCGACAAATAATTCTTTCTTCTTTTGTCAAATCAACTCAATACAGTCAACTTTAAAAATACAATCTCAATCAACAAAAAATGATAAAACTAACACAAATAAAAAGAAGATACTAAAGATAGCCTAATACTAGGCCTAAGTACCTAATTAGTCAAACCCACTGATTAATATAAAGCCGCAATCAGATTTTTTTTACCCATTATAAATTGAACACAGTCTCACGCAAATCACAGTTAAGCTAGATGCTAGCTTCGGGCCAACCACTAACCAATTCCTTCTTGTTTGGGCACTAATACTACAGCAGCAAGAATAGGAAAGGGAAAAATAGGGAATCTCCAGTACACACATAAATGAATTGTTTTTTCTTAAATTAACAAAAAGATATTAAATCAACAAAACAAAATTTGAAGGCGGTAAGCAATGCATCATAGGAAGACACAGAACAATTACACACGCACCAACAAAAAGAATGGACTCCACAACAACGGAAAAATAAACAAACAAGCTTTATATCCCCCACTTAAATACAGATATCATTCACAAAAAGGTCGATCCGACGAACTAGACAATTAAATAAGAATATAACAATCTGACTGCAATTCGGAAGGGGAAAAAAACAAAAACAGCGGTTCATTAAAAGGGTTATAACAATTTCAAAAACATTCGTGAAAGCAGTTCATTACTAGATCATCAATCCACATAAAACGATATTAGAGAAAGAGTGAAAAAGAATTTACCGATGAGCGATGGTAATGTAACGGCGACGCCGGTAATTTCTGACAACGAATCGTCGGTGTGGAGAGACAGAGAGAGAGAGAGAGAGATCCGGGCTCTTTGGTATAAAAACTTGCCCTAAAAATCGATCCTCTCCTTGAGTTGCGATGTGCAGTATGACGCCGACCTGTTAGAAGCCATAAATGGCGGGTTTTCAACATTTTGTAGCGTGATGTGACTGCAAGGTATGGGCCACGTGGGTTGTTTGGCGTGGCGCCACACCTACTGCCCGTGGCCAACTCTTTTGGTCTCTTGCTACTTTTTTATTCCTTTTATTTGGAAATCTTACAAAAAAAATCTTACAGAAATGAGTCGAAATGAGAAATTCTTACTAAAAAAATTATGCAAAAAAGTCTAAACTGATACAATTAACATGTACAAGCCTGTAAAGTGGGAACATAAAAACCAATTCCTTCTTCCCGAATGAATATAATTTTTTTTGGGTGCAAGAACGAATATAATGATGCAAAGAAATAATGAACCAAAAGTTACAATCTGGTGATCCAATAGAAGTACAAGGCGAACAGAAAGAAGACCTTTTCAATGCACTTTTTTGGAGCACACATCACATACGGAGGCTTGCTTGAAACTGATGGTCAAGTGAAAACTCCTCAATGCACTTTCCTACAAAGTCTTTTTGATCCATAAATTTATCACCTATTAAGATAAAACTGTATACAATAGGCTACCAAAACCAGCCTAACTTGCATCAGAAATTTTTTTACGTAAAAAATGAGCAAACAACCACGTTTGTGTGACACCATGAAACAAAATAATAGACATTTCTATTAGAAGCTCACATCCACCAACTTAACAAGTTGCCAGACTACTTTCACATTTTTACAAAGGAAAAACTTTGTACCTTCTGCGTGAGATACCCTTACTTGCAATATGTTACTTTGCCAATAATCTAAATTTAAATTTGAAGTTAAAATCATAAATTTGAGATACCCTTACTTGCAATATGTTACTTTGCTAATAATCAAAATTTAATTCTGTTGCGGCCATAATTGATGATGAACTCATGGTCACCAACGAAGGTGCAAAAGTTTCGGGTGATATATCGTTTTGTCATTAAATTATGAGTTGTTTTCTCATATTGAAAATGCCATGAATTAAAGTGACCGCGCCCACCCAATTTAATTTTTAAAGTGCTCAATAATACCCTAATAAGCATCATGAAATCCTTCTTACTTTGTAATCTAATATCTAGAATGCCACTTATTTAAGTAATTTCTCCTTTTCAACGTACTATTCGTTAAAAGGGTAACACTGGGATATTTAAAGAGTTTGATTTTATGATAGTACCGATATCTTTTTTATTCTCAATAAAATTTTCAATTACGATCAGGTATGACCATTATCTAGTATGTATCAAGTTCCTTGTAAATCTTACAGAACCCTTGCAGTTTTTAACATGATTTATCGCGTTGTTAGTGCGATGCTCTTTCTACCAGGATCTCTAGACTCTTCATGTGGCTTCACTTGTTACTTCCTGTAGTCTTTCTTTGTTCTTTTGCTGATCTAGCTTCGGTGGTTATGTATTACCTCTTTTCTTTTGATGCTAATGTGTCATGTTTTCAGCCTAGTTAGATCTACTTTTTAGCTCTTGCTTAGCAAGACTTGCGTTTCCTTTGTTATATTCCTGGGGTATGCCCCTTGCATATGTTGTACTATTGTTTCATCGGTTGATATATATTTTTATTTACCGAAAAAAAAAAGGTTCCTTGTAAATCCAAACTCATAATAATTCACATACTAGACCTGACAATTGATAAACTTTGAAATCATTTTTTAGATGAGACATGCGTCAAATAGAGATAATTCATTGAATACCTATAGTAATGTATGGGAGAGAAAAGGCAAACCCATTTCGGAGATAAGGCATCAATTAGATTTCTGAAGAGGCCAAGCTCATTATAACCTTTTGGCAAAATTGTTAATGTATACGTATACGTTCATGGTGAATATTTTTTCCGTGAATGTTTTACACAGAACTTTTGCTTTTGTCGGTAGTATAGATTTAACATCTCAGAAGTTTTGAAACGTTACACACTCGCTCGATCATTTACACTAAGAATAATAATACTTTCAAACTCAATCACTATAGTTCCACCAGCCAGTCAGAGCCACTAAACCATCTAATAAGATAATACTTTAAATGTACTGTCATAACTGAAACATCAAGTCTATGTCAAAAACTTAAAAAAAACAATACTGACCCACGTAGGGATTCTAATGACCAAGATTAAAACTAAAATTCTCTTTCCCTTGCTCGGCTCTTATCCACACCCAATGCAATCTATTATTGGTAATTACCTGCAGAAAGGAACAGAAAAGGGGGTGAGCTTTCGGAAGCTCAGTAAGGTCGCTCAAAAATCCAGAAGAGGGAATACAATGATTATCATTTCACTTCAAAACGATAGGGAAGAGATTTAACTCAATTCCACATCAATAGCAACAATTTTTATTACGCTGAAACAATGCAGATGATATTGAACATGAGTGAAATGCAAAGCCACACAGGCAGTGCAGGGTAATCACTTAGCAAAGCCATAAAGGCGATGCTCAATAACACTGTGGTTACATATGCATATGAACACTAACTAGACCCTTTAGGTACTAGCATCTCCCGAAATAACAGACCATCCTTATATCACCCCCGATACAGACCATTCTTATAACTTCAACGATACACTAACTCATGTCAATATGCAGAATGCAATAATCGATAATACAATGATTAAATCGATGCATAACGAGAAATAAATACGGAGCATCGAATAGGAATTTCAATAAACGTGTAAGGTTCAAAACAGAGTATTAGTGGCAATCGATGCACATTTTAACTATAACGGAGTTCAAAGAAAATTCGACAGCAATTCAGAAGAAAAAAAATTTATTAGGACAAATAGATGAAACTGGGCTTCGGATATAAATTTCTTACCTCGATCCAAGTGAGATGAAACTAAAACGCCCTCGATCAAATTCTCAGAATTATCCTAAGTTGACAATTCACTTATCAGAATACTATCCACTTATCAAAATACTATTCACACTAATATATTATAAACCTATTATAAGTATCCACAGCGTACTCATTTCTCTACCCGGAACGAAATTCGAAGCGGGTCTCACACACGACCAACCTAACCCAAAAACTCGTCACACTCCTCGAGGCTCAGAAATACCCCCTCAATATTTTTAATTTTCATTACACAAGTTTTATGGCTTAATACTGCATATGGAATAAAAATATAAGTTTTGAATATTTTTGAATTAAAAATAATTTCTTTAAATACGCAAAAAAAACCATAAATTGTCATAATTGCTTCTAGATGGAAATAAAGAATTATCATTTTTGTAAAAGCCTGAATATGTATAAAAATTATAGAAATAAAAATCAGGATTTAAAAGCCATTAAAAGTATTTCTTTATTTTTCATTTTGATAAATTTAATGCAATACAAAAAATGATAATAAATCAACTCTAAAAATTCTGTAAATGAAACTGAAACTTCTTTATCTCATAAATATATTACAATAATTTTTTTAGAATTTTAAAGGCTCCAGATAGATTTTAGGAAAATTGAATTGGCAGAAATTATTAAAAATAACAAACAATGTCAGAAAAATATGAAATTTTAACAGTAATTCTAATATTTTCCTATGAAACTTCCTGTAAAATTTCAGCAATTTACAACTCTCACATGATATCCCACAGCAATGCAGTACAACTGTACAAGCACAGTGTACCACTCCAATGCTTAAACCCACTTACCCAATTTTCATCTTTTTCTTTCTTTCTATTCTCTTACCACTGACCAGAAATTTACCCCCACACACAGGTCCTCTCACAGCAGCCCCTCCTCCTCTTCTTCTTCTTCTTCTTCTTCTTCCTCCTCCTACATACACTCACTTCACACACACACACACTCTCCTTCTTCCACTTTTTTTTTCTTTTCTCTTCCCATTAATTCACTTTACTCCCCCACATGGTTGCACACTTTAAACAGGCACACAACACACAACATTCTGTCTTCACAATTACAAACACACTGAAGCACATATACATATATACAATACACACACTATACACCCAAACATGAACACACACACAAGCACACAAACCTCTCCACACCCCCTCCTGTCTGGGTCTTCTCTTCTTCTTTCCCCCCCTTTTTTTTTCTCTGTTAACCACACTCACGCACATCATTTCAGTCCACCACATACATAACTCACTGTACACACTCATACCCATACATCCACTCATCACTTACACACACATTCACACAACACAACACACACTCATTTTCCTCACACCACTGCCTTATGGCAATGGGTCTTCCCTGCTTATGCTTTTTTTTATAATTGGTACAACACACTCACATGCACCACAAACACACGCTCACACACAAAATGCCAATACTCTCCATCCCCACATAAACACACTCTACACTGCACAAACACATACACAGTCCTCCAATATTCCTAGCCCTTTACTCCGTATACAGTGAACAAAATGTGAGAAATAAGAGTGGAAATCTTACCAAAAACTGAACCACCTCGCGGGAAAAATTCAGACTGCAGTCCATCTCTCTTTCTCTGTCTCTATCTTTCTTTCTCTACTTATGTCTCTCTCTTTCCATTTTGAATAGTCTGATCTCCCCTTTGCTCCCTCTCTCTATTGACCTTCTATGTTTATAAGTCACCGTGTAAAATTAATAGTACAAATTTAAAAATAAAAATTAAATATCATGTATACATGTTTATAATCATATTCAGTAAAATAAATCTTAAATAATAAAAAAATAAATTAGTCATACGTGTCTAAAAATAAGTTAACAAAATATTATTATAGTATCAAATTTGGCCTTAAAATTTTTTAACTATATTTTCTGATGAATTTTAAATTGTAAAAAGTAAAAAATATTTTTGCAGGTAGTTACTTACTAATTAAGATTTTTATTTTGTATCATTTTATAGAAAATTTATTAGAATGTCACTTGTCATCATTGTAAGTTGGTAGTTATGTAACACCAAAATGTGTTATACCAAACCAAGTTTTGGCTTAATAAGTAGTATAGTTAATTATGGATATGGATATAATAACCAATTAAAGGAAATAGATAATCATTAACAAATTTCATTTGATGTAACAACAACTATCATAATTGTGGGTTTCCAAGTCGGCCCCCTTCATCTTCATTAATTATCCATTTCACCCATTTTCATTTACACTTATGATTGTTCGATAAAATATTGTTTAAGCTCATTAAAAAAATATCGCTCACGCTATTCGTCACTAAATACTACAATTAACATCACTTCTAACTGCTATCGTTAAATTACAACTTAAAGTCTCTAAAAATTGTTTTGCTAGGGATTGTAGTGTCCAATATTTATCAATTTGTCGCTAAAAGTTCACTAGATGATTACTTGGGATTTTATTTTTTTTACCATAAATCCGGCAACATAATTTTGGGGTGTTACAATAGACACATATCTAACGTTAAAGATGTTAGAGGATTGACAAAAAGTTTGAAGGATTTTCAATTAGTTCGGATAGAGGAACCATGCATTTGGTAATTAACTTGGGAAGCGGAACCAAAATCTAACGCAGAGAGGTGAAGAGTCTTCCACGGGCCATTACATTCCTCCATTTATTTTTACAACCAAGGATAATGATCTCATTAAAAAAGTTTTGTATGGATAGTTTTGTCCAAAAATGATTTACACATTTATATTTTTATAGCTGGTATAGATGAACAACCATACGTTAATTTGTCTTCGCTTTTGTTTTTTTTATAAACCACCATGTACTATTTGCCGACATGTTAAGAATTGTGTCAAGGAACCCAATTTCTAAAGTAAATCATAAAATAACGAAATGAGTAAAGGAATCTGATTTCAGAAATTGGGCAAAACTGCAAATACTTATGTATATGACAAATTAAGATACGAGATAAAATGATCAAGTAGAGAGTATAACCTACACTCCACCAAACCTTCTGCTACGATGGTAGGAAATAAAGAACTTCAGTTGCAACGTATATATAGGAAACAAAGCAGGAAAACTACTACGTTAAAATAAAAAAATAAAAATGGGCACTACACTGGATTCTAGTGATCAACTTCACATCCTACGAAGAATATAGGAAAAAGAAACTCCGACTTCGAACTTCTAGAGAGAGAAACTCTGACTTCTCTCTAGGATTTTGTTGGCTCTTTGATAAACCGAAGGTTAGCCAGATTCTTACATGCGTAGTGAAACGATATGCCGCCGGCAACAGCCAGACGCTCTGATCGGTTGCGTGGGCCTCCAAAGGATCTGTTCACTAGCGATTTTGTAGGGAAATAATGGATGAATGTTCATGATAATAAAGGAAATGCAGCAAAACTACTACGTTAAAATGAAAAAATAAAAATGGGCACTACACTGGATTCTAGTGATCAACTTCACATCCTGCGAAGAATATAGGAAAAAGAAACTCCGACTTCGAACTTCTAGAGAGAGAAACTCTGACTTCTCTCTAGGATTTTGTTGGCTCTTTGATAAACCGAAGGTTAGCCAGATTCTTACATGCGTAGTGAAACGATATGCCGCCGGCAACCCAGACGCTCTGATCGGTTGTGCGGGCCTCCAAAGGATCTGTTCGCTAGCAATTTTGTAAGGAAAGAATGGATGAATGTTCATAATAATAAAGGAAATGCAGCAAAACAGGAGATCCAAACACCAATTACGGTAACATTGGGCACTACTGCTTATAGTGATGTCGGAGATATAATGCTAAAAAAGGTACGATTGTTGAATGTACAATTTGAAAAAATGGAGGAATCAAGCTCCGATTATGATGAAAAGGATTATCTGAAAGAGAAAAAGATGCATTTAATGAAACTTATGGAGGAATTAAGACAAAAAAATGTTGAATTGCGTAAACAAATCTTGGTTAAAAATTATTTGAATTATTCTATTGGCGAAGGAAACCAAGATCCGACAGTTTTGGAAAGGGTGATAGTAAATGAGAAATTGGGGACGATTGAATCTCATGCGCTGTGTAGTGAGAATGAGAAAGTTCAAATGCTGACATGTGAAAATAAAACGGTTGAGGTGGATGCCACATCAACATTATCATGCCAGGGTAATAAAAAAGAGGAATTAAACTGTGTAAACAAAGAAATGAAAGAGGATTTCCCCCCTTTACCATCACACAGTACATTGAACATACGGCCGAAGGAGATTCAGCCAAAAATCACGTATGTCTCAATTATTCGACCGAATAAAGAATTTGTGACAGGGAATCAACTGGAATGTATTCCACCCTATGAAACACAAGGACAAAAAGAGGTATAATACTCTCAAGAGGAACCAGAACTCGAGTTATAGGAATGGAAAAATGCTTTGATTGTATATGTAGCTGGTGCAAGACCTCCATATCATGTGATGAAGGGATATATGATTCAAAAATGGCAGAAATTTGGTATGTTCGCTCCCAGCTTTCTTAAATCTAGAATTTATATTTAAGATTTGATGACAACATGGCCAAGTAACAGGTTTTAGACAAGGGACCATGGTTTTTTTTATTTTATAATAAGCATGTAGTCACTAAACCATGGTCACGTGGAATGTCTTTGGAATAAGAAAATTTGATTTCAGTTCCTGTGTGGATCAGACTACCCCAACTTCCACTACAATTTTGGTCTGCTAGGATGTTGAGTAAGATTGTCAGTTGTATTGGGAAACCATTATACATGGACAGTATGACTGCTTCCAAAGAGAGACTAAGCTTTTTTAGGGTTTGTGTTGAGGTCTTGGTAGAAATAGAGTTACCTGATCATGTGATTTTAAAAGGGCCACAGAATAGTGTGATGGAACAAAAAATTGAATATGAATGGTTACCTGTAAAATGCACACAATGCAATATGTTTGGGCACAAACAAGCAAATTGCTACAAAAAGCCTAAAGTGCTCCAAGTGCGGAAACAGAAGGAAAATAGAATTGGTAGTTTACAATCCAATACTATGCATGTAAGGGATTAAAAGAAAGGATCCAAGTGAGAGTATTCCCTCCTTGGAAAACAAACTTGAAACTACAAATAGGTTTGAGATGTTAAAACATGATGTAGACATGGAAGAACCTGAGCATACTTCAGAGCAAGGAATAAATATGAGTGCAAACTCTGTAGTATATGAGGAAAGTAATGATAAATGTAAAAGGTTACAGTCCAATACACAATTTGCCAAAAAAGGCAGAGGAAGCAAACTTAAATGACTATCATTGCTAGCTGGAACATCATAGGCTTCAATGATATTGTGAAGCAGGCTGATGTGAAAAAGGCAATCAAGGAAGAGAAGGTGGAGATCATTGGTCTTCTTGAGACAAGAGTCAGAGAAGAGATTATACATACAATCACAAAAAAAATGGAACAAAAGCTGGTGTTTTTTAATATTCCACAAACACCAAAAGAGTTTCAAGGCTATGGTTTGGCTGGAATAGTAACAAATATAAGGTGGAAATTCTGAATAAGTCATCTCAGCATATCACTGGGAGTGTTTGTGCCATTGATAATACTGTGAGCTTTGTTGTTACCTTTGTTTATGAAAATAATAAGGGAACTAAAAGAAGAAGGTTATGGCAACATTTGATACATGAAGCTACTAGCATTGGAAGTCTGCCTTGGATGGTTGCAGGAGACTTTAATGCAGTAAGATTCTCTCATGAGAAGAAAGGAGGAAATGCCATTAGTAGAAAGGATGCTTTGGAGTTTAACCAGTGTCTCTATCATGCTCAGTTGGAAGATATGAATACAAAAGGTTTATTGTTCACCTGGTGCAACAACAGAGAAGAGGAAATGATCATGTGTAGGATTGATAGGGCTCTACAAAATGAAGGATGGCTGAATAATTTTTCCCAACACCCAGGTGGAGGTTAAGGTGCCAAGTATCTCTGATCACTCACTGCTTATCATTCATTTGTTTAAGAATCAATGGATGGGAAATAGACCTTCCAAATTTTATAATTTTTGGATGAGACATAGTAGTTTTAAAGAGCTTCTATTGTCTGTGTGGAATGAAAATATCAGTGGTAGTGTTTGTCACAGACTATACAACAAAGTGAAGAAGTTGAAGCCTGTTTTAAAAAGATTGAATAAGGAGCATTATAGTAATATCTCAGGCATGACTGCAGCTAAATTTAGGGAGTTACAAGAGCTACAAGAGAAAATCCTGCAAGAACATGATCCTACACTGATACATAAAGAAAAAGAGTGTCAAAGGCAATATTACCTTCTTGTTCAAGCAGAAGAGGATTTTTATTATCAAAAAGCTAGAGTTAAATAGCTACAGTTAGGTGATGGTAACACAACCTATTTTCACTGGAATGTACAAGTACACACAGGGGCGGAACCAGGAATTTTTTTCAGGAGGTGCAAAAATTATATCAAATTTACCAATAACTTTTAATAAAATAATATTAAAAACAAAGTGCACTTATAAAGCACATAAAAAGTATTATTAAGTTTCACGAGAGTCATTAAAGACTCTTTTCAAGTACAACAAAAAAAATATACAAATTATACTTCAAGTGTTTACAAGCGAAAGTCGAAGCACATAGGCCATAATCATTTTCTTGTCTGAGGATAAATTTATTGCTAGTTGGATTAATCAATAGCACTAGTCGAAGCACATAGGCGCCCAATTTTAAAGTTAATCATTCTGCATATCCTAGTCATGCATTCGCGGTTTCAAAAGGGCTAATAAGGGGTGACATTTGTATATGCTTTTACAATACAATTAAGGGAAAGTAAATTAGGGGATAGTGTGTCCAGTCCAGTGAAAACTGTTTGAATATGCTCTTTACACTTTTATATTCTTGGAGCATTGTGTTACGCATTAAATGATTGATAATCCGATTATATTCTTTCTCATATCGGATGAACTCTTACAAGATAACAATTAACAGTTCATTTTTCTTTTTACCTAGTGGTATCTCATATCTGTCTTTGCACGTAGAATTCACATGACATACGCCCAAATCCCAATCGCCCATACCGGCCATACGCCCATACATGATACATGACTGATGACACATGACACATGACACATTAAAGTCTAAAGACCCACCTCTTCCTCTTGTAGTCTTGTTTGAGTTGTTTCAGTTCCTTGAACTGAACATGTAAGACCCACACACAGGCCACAGCAGCAGGCCAGTAGCAGGCAGCAGCCTCGTGTCAGTCGTGAGCGACGCCGGTGAGTCGTCGGACTTCGGAGTAGCAGATCTCAAGCGGAGGGGCCAGATCTCGTATGCCGCCGTCGCGGCTACGGTGCGTCGCCTGATCAGGTGCTTCGAAGCGACAGTGGGTTGCCTGATCTGGTGCGTCGCCGGCAGATCTTGATCTGGTCGGAGACTCGGAGTAGCCTCGTGCCCTCGTCAGTCGTCACGGCCTGCCGGCTGCCTGAGTTCAGTCACCGGCGGTCGCCGGTCAGTCGGTGAGAGAGAGAGAGAGTGCCGAGCAATTCCCGAAAATTGTAATTTTTTTCCCAAAAGTCAGGGGGTGCTTCAGCCCCCCCTTGTCACAACTTAGGTCCGCCCCTGAGTACACATATCACATAATCACATTTTGACAATAAAGAATGCTAAGGGAAGATAGATACAGGGTGCATGGGCTGTACATCAAACTGCTATTGATTATTTTCCCAAGTTTCTTGGGACAGAGGTTAAGTCTCCTGCCAATATTAAGAGCAGAGTAATGGAGGTGACTAGAAGTAAAATAGAACGGCAGGATCAAGAGATGCTCTGTGCACCAATAAAGGAAAAGGAAATCCAGGATGCTATATTCTCTATGAAGAAGAACAAAGAACCTGGACCTGATAGCTATAGCTCTGAATTCTTTCAGGCGAACTGGGATATTGTGAAGAAGGATGTAACTGATGCAATAATGGAATTTTTCCAAAGATCTAAAGGTATACAGCTGTTTAATAATACAGCTTTAACCTTGATACCAAAGATGTCATACCCTGCAACCATGAAATTTTTTAGACATATAGCATGCTGTAACGTTGTGTACAAATGCATATCCAAAATCCTATGTGCTAGAATAAAGTAGGTCTTGCCAACACTTAATAACTCCAGACAAGCAGCTTTTGTGGAAGGGAGAAATATTGCAGACAATATATTACTAGGCACCCCTCCTTTTCACAATTCCGTAATATTGCATAAGAAAACCTATCACAGAAAGCATATGATTCAGTGGGATAGGTCTTCTTATGCAATATTACGGAATGTATGCAATTCTTAGCTAAATTCATTGAATGGACAATGAAATGTGTGACCACTGTTAGATACTCAATCAATCTTAATGGCAGTATGGAAGGCTATTTTGCAGGAGCTAAAGGATTGAGGCAAGGTGATCCCATATCACCTTACCTATTTTTACTAGTGATGAAAGGATTATCTGGGCTTATTTACCACTACACTACTCAACAAGAATTCAAATTTCATCCAAGATGCAAGGAACTCCAAATGACACACCTTTGTTTTGCTGATGATTTGTTTTTTATGGCTAGGGCAAAAAAACCATCCCTTACATTACTCAAGATGGCATTGAATGAATTTGAAATGCTCTCAGGCCTGGCACCCAACCTCAGTAAAAGCTCCATATATATGGCAGGCATGGTAGATGAAGAAATGACCCAGGAGCTGGTTGATATTATAAGGATACCACAAGGTTCTTTCCCTGTAACATATCTGGGGGTACCATTAATATCTACTAAACTCAGTTGTAAGGATTGTGTAGTGTTGGTTGAGAAGTTGACAAAGAGAATTCAAAGCTGGACCACAAAACGTCTTTCATATGCGGGCAGGGTTCGATTGGCTATATCTGTTTTACTCAGTATGCAAGTCTATTGGTGCACTATCTTCATCTTGCCACAAAAAATCATCAAACAAATTAAAGGCGGGGAACTTAAGAGACAATCTGTTGCAAGAAATTTTTTTGTTTTGTTATCACATCGAAGGAAATGCCGAGATAAATACATGTGAGCCCTACATTTATTTAACCTGGGATTATATTCAATTTTGATGATAAACAACATTGTCAATTATGTTGTCTAACTTGTATTGAATTCATGAAGTGTTAGTCATACTCATACAACAGACAATTAGACGAGCAAATATCGGTCAAATATACTCGACAGAATTCATTTGCTTTCTAACTATAGAGTTCAATGACTATGACGTAGAAATTGCCCATAGGTTTCCCTTGCGTGCATAAAAATTTCATACTTTGGAAAAATGAGGAAAACTGTATTTTCAAGAATGCAGCCAACTGCATTGGAATGCAATAAATTGAAAAATTGGGTAGTAAGTTATTACAATCGATATAATGGAATGCAGTCGACTGCAATAGTGGGCATTAGCCTATTATAGCCGACTATATTGGAATATAGTTGACTACCTATAAGGAAGACCATTCTAGTGTGGATATAGCATTGTTTTTTTACATGGGCGTAGCATCAAGGGATTGCAAAAGGTTCGGTCTTGACCAGTAAGGAAGACCATTCTAGTGGATTATAGGACCTTTCAAGGTCTTTCCTTAAAGGGGTTGACGTATGCTTGAGGGTAATTCAAGCCGAACCATCAAATCTCAATTGTTAAGTATCTCTAAGCTTTTCTCTCTTTACATTGTCGCCTTATACTTGTTTCGAGATTGTTTAGCTTACTTATTTGAGATATTGTATTTGAGGTTTGGTGTTTAATCTCTAAGTGTTCTTCCTAGTTTCTCAAAGTTGGTTGTGATTAACTGTTAATCTTTTAAAGTAGTCTTAAAACCCTGTTTACCCTTCCTCTAGGGTTATTTTATTGGTAGATACCAAAAGAATTTGCCAACTGAAAGTGAAACAAGAGGAGACGTGTGTGACCATTGTGGGGTCAAAGGCCTTGCTCGTGTCTATCTTTAGTGCTGCTATTCCTTGCTTGCTTGATTTTTTCATACGAGGCATTGGTCTGTTCCTGAGCAATGAGGATATTATCAATTATTGCTCGATCTTTTACAAAGGCATTTTGGTAATGGGAGATGAGGGATGGTAGCACGCATTGGAGTTGATTTGCTAGCACTTTGGAGATAATCTTGTAGATGGTGTTGAACAGGATAATTGGCTGAAAAATTTGACAGACATTTTGCAGACTTTCCTTTGGGAAAGAGAGTGATTTATGAGAAGTTAGCCTCAGTTAAAACATGTCCAAAATTGAAGAAAGAGAGTACCCCCTTAGTGATGTCAGCTTGCAAGAATGTCCAGCACTTTTGGTAAACAAATGTGGTATATTGTCTGGGCCTGTAGCTCTGAATAGTGCTAGGTCAAAAAGGACGAAAGCAACTTCAGTGTCAGTGAAAGGTCTTTCCAAACAAGAACACCTTTCCAGGGACATAGAGATTGAGAGTGCATTAACTAGAGATTGATCGTTGTTGGATTGTCGATCCAGTGCGTGGAATAAGTTTGAGAAGTAGTTCTCAAAACAAGTCATAATCACACTATCATTAGCTGTCCATTCATTTGAATTACTGCAAGTCCCTTCGATTCTATTAAAGGATCGATGGATTTGAGTCGAGGCATGGAAGAACTTTATGTTGTTGTTTGTAACGTCTCAATCCACGGCCCTACCACAAGGCATTGCCTCCCTCAAAAAGAGCTAAGTAGGTACTTATCATAAGGAATCTCATTTAGTAGCCGTTAAGAGGACCCTTAGATATCTTAAAGGCATTCACGACTTAGGGTTATGATATCCTAGGAACACGTCATTCTTTGAGCTAGTTGGTTACTTTGACGCCTACTACACCAGTTGCAAAGTTGAGCAAAAAAGCAATAGTGGCGGTTGTCAATTCTTAGGACTATCATTTGTTTCTTGGAGTTCCAAAAACCAAAACTTGGTTGCACTCTCTAGCATCAAAGTCGAATATGTGGCGGTTGGTTCTTGTTTTGCACAAATTCTTTGGATGAAACTAACACGGACTCAAGTATGATCATATCACTATTCTATGCGACTAAGTAAAAACCCCATCTAACATTCACGGACTAAGCTCATAAAAATTAAACATCATTTCATCCGTGAGCATGTACAAAAAGGTGATATTGTTCTAGATTTTGTGGACACAAATCACAAATTAGCAGATCTCTTCCCTAAACCGTTGGATTCAAAAAGATTTATCGCTCTTAGAAGAGAACTTGGCATGTCTTCACTTATATCACTAAATTGATATATCTTTTGTGTATTAACATACAAGTTTGCTCTTCACATGCTTGAATATAATCTCATATGCTTATAGCATGTTTTGATTATTTTCTTTTCCTTTCAAAATTATTGATTTGATTGATCTTTCTAAGTTTTGTTTTATTTGAAATTTGCGTGCATTCACGCATATTTACACGTATGTGTACATAAACATGCATGGCTGTTGATTATTAAAACTTTGCACTATAGTCGACTGCATGAGGAAATACAGTCGACTGATTGGGGAAATACAGTATTGTGCGTTACGAGGAGAGAGTATGTTGAAGCCCAGCAGACCATTTTTGAAATCAATCCCCCCCCCCCCCCCCAAACATTCATACCTCTCCTATGGCTTCAATATTCGTGGTTTGGCTTGAAATCGATATGTAATTCTTCCAAAAACTCATCCTATTACATAATTTCTACACTTTCACTAATTACCCACATTGTTGAAAAAGTTGTAAATCCAATTCTTGCACTAGGGTTCTATCTTGACGATTCATTCCAATTGATCATGCAATTACATGTTTTAACACTCGATTCATGCTTAGTTGTGTTTATTGCTTGCTTTTACATGTTTTAATTACATATATTCGTCAAATTTGCCAGAAGTCCCTATTTTCCCAATTTCATGAGTCATGGTTATTCTTCTTAAAATTGTTTAATTCATGCAATTTCTTACATGTATTGGCATCAACTCGTGTTATGTTATCATAACTTTCGCATGATTTCTTTCAACAATTTCATGAAAAAACATCAATTTTTAAAATTGCATAAACTCCAATTTTTGGAATTATTAATTAAATAAAAGAGTAAAATGCACAGATGGTCACTGAACTATGACCCCTTTTTCACTTAAGTCACTCAACTTTTTTTTTTTGTGTCGTTTTGGCCACTGGACTTGCAAATGTGTCCAATTTGGTCATTCTGTTAGGCAGTGTTAACTTATTTCCATTAAGTGATCACGTGCCGTGCACATGAGGCCTTAAAATAGGGGTAAAATTGTCTATTCATCAATGGTCTTTAACATTTGCCCATCTTCAATTACCAGCCTCTGTTGTCGGCCAACATCCATCACCGGCGACCCTCAATTTCCACTGCCTACACCATACAGTACCGCAACAGTCCAGCCACCACCATATCAAGGCTACAGCCACGCAACCATCATATCAAGTCCACACCCGTGCCACCACAGTACTGCGACAGTCCAGCCACCACATCACGACCACAACCTTGCCACCACATGATAGCCATAAGCCTGCGATGACTCGACAACCCACCACACCGCAACCAATCGGCCCACCCACCACTACCGTGAACCAACAACCCACCAAATTTAATCACTAATCCCCGATGTTGTCACAGTCGTCGCCACCCACAGTTTAGGGTTCGCCAAATTTCTCTTCAACCGCCACAACCTCGTTGGGAACCTTCAAATCTCCGTCGTGATCTTCCCAGTAGACATCGTCCCGCCGCCACCGATCAAGTCCAGATCCCCGATCGCACCACGCAAGTTCGTCTGGAAAAAAGTGCCGATGGGTTCTTTGGTGACGCCAGGGGGGGTGATGGTGATGGTGATGGTCGGTATGGCGCCGGTGGCGATGGTGGTGGAGAGAGATATTTTGTCTTGTGAGGCGGCGACTGATTATTCAAAGTGAGATAGATGCACTCGTTTGGTAGAGAGAGAGAAAATGAAGAGAGAGAATGGAAGAGGCAGATCGGTTTTACTCAAAAAAGAAGGAAAGGAAATTAAAAAGAAGAGATAGTAGATGTACGGTTTTGCCCCTCACTTGATGGGTCATGTGCGTAGCACATGACCACTTAATATAGATAATTTAACTGCGGCTGATAGAATGGCCAAATTGGACACATTTGCAAGTCTAGTGGCCAAAATGGCACAAAAAAAAGTTGAGTGACTTAAGTGAAAAAGAGGTCATAGTTCAGTGACCATCTGTGCATATTACTCTTAAAAAAATGTGTTTATATTTTTGGCTTTATTCACATACATTTTACTTATAGGTCTTTGTCTTTCTATTTCGTTAGACTTTTTCAAGAATGGCACGAGAAATTAAAAACGCACACGTGCTAGTACATCTCGATCACGAGCTGCATTCAAGCCTAATCTCATCGCCATAGAGATAGATCACGATCGTTATTGCAATCAAGCAGCTTTGGACTGCTTCTCTGCACAACTTTCTTCATCCATGGTCCCAAGATTGCGTTTGGATATTCTATTTCTTATAGGTATAAGCGTACTTAAGACATCATTCTATACTATTCTGACTCTATAAATTTATTCTATGCAAATTTAACTTGGAGCATATTTAGTGAGTATTGTACCCTAACCTCTATCATCTTTGAGCATCGTATATCTTTCTCCCAGTCATGTCTAGCCACTCTTTTAGACCTCCCCACTACTAGTCTTTCATTCACCCTCGAGATGATCCCTGTCGCCGACCAATCACATTAGTTTGATCGACATTTCTCTATTGAGGAATAGCTTCACCATACTCTTTACCGACGTTGTGTTAGGGCTGTGAGCAAGCCTTACTTTCATGACTTACCTCCTCTTTCTAGACTTCTCAATCATGTTATTGCTCATAATGTCATTCCTAGAGTCGACAGTTTCTCCCTAGTGTCTTACCTAGATGTCCAACTCTTGGCTCTCGTACCCATATCAACCTTCCTCGTCTTATTATGATGAACATGATTAGGAGCACATCGTATTCATCCCTAGCTATACCCTATGGCATTTTACTCACTCGTATTTTTCATGCCTTTGATATACCCCTTCGATGTAAGCATATTGAGGTGAATTGGTACCAGGTTCTTTATTGTTCTACCCTTCTTAAAGAAGGTCTTTTAGATCCTCGTAGTGGATTCCTACTTGAGCCTGATATTAAAGCTTATACAGATGATGAGGATGATGATGAGGATGATGATCATGATGCTGGTGGTGATGCCAATGTCGAAGATGGTCGTGATTCACCTCCACTGGTTATGCCGAGTATTCACGAGGCGGGCACTTCCTTCTGTTCTTCTGCTACCGGATATGAGGTTGTTCTTGCTTACTTAGACACGATGTAACAGCGGATGGATGCTAATTTTGGGTGCATGGATGAGAGCTTTAGTCGGATGGACCTTGCTCATCGTCAGCTTAGTCGCCGCCTTTTTCTCATGAAGGATCATTAGGGTATCCAGTGTCCTGATGAGGGATTGGGATTCCCTGATGTAACCATGGGTTACAACAGGGTGCTGTACCCAACAATGTGAGAGAGGGAAGAGAGAGAGAGGAAAAAGAGAGGGGGATGCAAACCATGGTTACTCTCTCTCTTCCCTCTCTCACATTGCTGGGTACAGCACCCCCACTGTAACCCATGGTTACAGCAAGGGATCCATATCCCCTGATGAGGACTTATTTCACCCACCACCTCCACTGTACCAGGGTTCTTGACTTACGGACCTAGATATTTTACTATGCTTATGTCTTTAGACTTCTCAATATACTTAAAACTTTATCATGGAAGATTTTAGCAGTCTTGCATTAGCACTTTGGTTTATGTATAACTTAGCACTTTGGTTTACGCTTATTTGCTACACATCTGATCCATCTATGCTTCTTTTTCATGACGTATTTTGATACGTGTGCTTGATACGCCTCCTAATGGTAATTTAAGTACTTTAGCTTTCTTGTTTGAATGCCTTTGAGGGCTATATTGATTATCCATGGATGGATGCATATATTGATTACACACACACACACACACACATAAAACCCTTGATCTTTTTAATGACGCCAAAAGGGGGAAAAAATGTTGATTCATACTTGTGCGGATTTGATATCAAGTTATTATCGCTTAAGATATGGGGGTTCTATTAAAAGGAAGGGTTAAATACACGTAGGTACCCTGAAACTATCACAAAGTCTCACTTGAGGGTCCCAAAGTTAATTTTTACACATAAGAGTCTGTAACTCCAAATTTGCAATAAGCAAGTACATCCGTCCACATTCCTAACGATCCAGGCTTTTTCGTCAGGGGTATTTTTGGGATTCCATATTTGTACCCTCAAACATGTGCTATTTTTGGAAAATCAGCATTGAAGACTCCGGTTCAATTGGATAGTGCCAAAGAAGATGATTTTGTGACTAGGGTTTTGAAAGAAAACCCTAGCCAAGTTGAAACCAAGTATCTGACCGGTGGCAAATTGTATACATTGAAAGAAAAAGAGGGTTTGGCAATTTTTTTTTTTTTGATCCCAGGGTTTCTAAAATTGTAAAGAAGTTGAATTTGATGGCATTGTCAAAGAAGCATGATGGGGAGGATAATGTGCAGTCTGGAAATGCGTACTTGAAGGATATCTTGAGGCAAGCACAATAGCACTAGGGGAAGGAAAGCGACGGAACTGATTGACCTAGTCTAGGGTGAGAATAGCATGTGTTCTCTTCAAACTAGGTTTTCATGGGCGGGCTATTGAGAATCATGAGGTTCTCATATCAAAATCCCTCCAAGACTGATGCTCCCAGATCTACTTCGCCGGTCGCTCTTTAGCAGACCCCCGCCATTCGATAGGGAAGCTGTATGTTCTAAAGTAGATATTTGGAAAGAATTTTTCTGAAGATGATGAATTTGATCGGAACATTGAAGTGCTGCCAAAAATGAGCATTGAGGATTTTGAGAAATTCATGAAGAGTGATAAAGGTGGGAAGTAAGGGGAGGGCGGGGGATGATTGGCGACGGGCGACGGGGGGTGGGAGAGGCGGGGCACTGAGGCCGTAGGGGTGGCGGCGACGCCAAGGAGTGCGGCGCGAAGAAAAAGATTGGGGATTAGGGTTTTTTTTTATTAGGGTTGAAAGAGAAAGGCAATGTGCGGGTTGGATGGATGGGTCGGGTAATGGGTCTAAGGTTGGATCCTGGCTTCATTAAAGGAAGAGATACACGATCGGGTCACGCGCGGGTCAGGTAGAGCGAGTAGGTTCTCGCGGGCGGGTTCTGCCCTATGTTTCTTTTAAATTTGAATTTTGAATTTTTTTTGGCAGCCCCAAGGAGATTTTTCAAATATGGAATCCCAAAAATGCCCCTGACGGAAAAGCCTGGATTGTTAGGAATGTTGACGGATGTACTTACTTATCGCAAATTTGGAGTTACAGGCCCTTATGTGTAAAAATTAAACTTTAGGACCATCAAGTGAGACTTTGTGGTAGTTTCAGGGTACCTACATGTATTTAACCCTAAAAGGAATATGCACATATTGCTTAAGATACGAGGAGTTTATTATATCGTCATGATTATCCCCCATGATTTTATTTATGGTTTATAATGATCACAATAAGATTGCCATGGTTTATTTTATATGTTCTCTTATACATCTCATATTAATGGTTCAATATTTGTCATCATAAAAAAGGGAGAGATTGTTAGCCCTACGGTTATTTAACAGGGGATTATATTCGATTTTGATGATCACCAAAATTGACGATTATGTTGTCTAACATGTAACATCCCGGAACTTTTCCGAAATGTTAACGCTCAATCAATTAGATACACTAAGAGAATATGTCCTCATTATCCAAATGGTCAACCATCATCAGAGCAACTAACCTTCAAAATAATCATACTCTCAATTTATTTCAGAAATAAAATACCAAACTGATATTCTACAAAATTTAAACAAATACTCTTTACCCGCGCAGGGGTTCTAATGATTAATACTAAACTTAGATTCACTTGTCCGCTTGTCTCTAGTCCAGTTTCAAGTAATCTAACGATGTTCACTACCTGCAGAAAGGAAGTCAAAGGGGAGTGAGCTTTTGAGAGCCCAGTAAGGTCGCACAAAGATTTAAAATCACAAAATGATTCGGACGATCTTTCAATAAAACATTTGAAGAGTATTTTCAATGAAATACAGCACTTAGACAAAGATGAACAAAACGAACAATTTTTACATTTAAGTCCAATAACAACTTTTTTGAGGAATCTTGCTTTCAATGAAATCACTACAATACGATATAAACACAGGGATGAGTATTCAACTCAATTCCCTTAAATAGATAATCATTTTCAAAACACTTATAATGCAATAACATAAATAGGAAACGTTGAACATGAGCAGTACAGAAGCAAAGCCACCCTGGCAGTGCTCGATCGCTTTACATATGCATATGTACACTGACTAGTCCATCTAGGTACTAGTTAACCCATCCAACAGACCATCCTTATAACACCAACAATACAGACCATCCTTATGGCTCCCAAATTACTAACTCATGTCAACATTGAGAAGCAATAAATGCATTTAAAAATATTCAAGGAATTTAAACACAGTTCAAAACATTTTACAACGATTGAATTAAGTAAAATGAAGGATTAAGTAACGAATTCCAAACGATCGCTATCAGGCTCAAATTAGGGTTTCATGGACGATTTCAAAACATCTTTTATTTCAAACATAAAAAGCGAATCAATGTAGCTTCTAAAACTGTTCTATAAGCATTTGAAAACAGAATACCGAAATAGGGTTCGGATAGAAATCCCTTACCTCGGTCCACGCTACGCAATGCTACCAACCTCGATTATAATTCTTTGAATAAACCTAGATTGGCAAATCCATATGTTAGAACATAATCTATACTACGATACTATAAACCTAATATAAACTACCCAAACGGCGCTTGCCTCTAACCCCGGAATCACACAACTCAAAGCGCGTCTCGCACACGGCCAACTTAACCGAGAACCCAGTACGCTCTTTAATGCATAACCGTATTCTAAATTTATTATAAATTAAAATAAAACACTTGTATTGCTTAAAACATTATAATAAGTCAAAATATGCATTTTCTGAATATTTTAATATTTTCGAATTAAAACAATTTCTTTAAATGCAATAAAAACCCATAAATTGCCAAAAATGCTTCCAGCTGCAAACTAAGTCCCATAATTTTTGTAATAGCTTTAAAATATGTATAAAGGTCATAGAAATTTAAATCAGAAATTAAAAAGCATTAAAAATATTTTTTCAAATATTCGTTTTGCTAAAAATAATGCAATACGGAAACCATAGCAAATCAACCCCAAAAATCATCAAACTTTTACTGAGTCTTTATTTATATTATATAGACACTACTATAATTTTCCCCATAACATTTTCTGGGTTTAAGGTCTCCAAAACAATTTTACAAATCTGAAATTACAGAAATTATAATAAATACATACGATATCAGAAAATTTTGAAATTTTCACAGAAATTATAATATTGTACTAAAAATCATTCTGTAAAGTTTCAGAAATTTTCAGCTAGTGTACGAAACCCTCAGTCACCAACAACATTCCCCTTCTTATTCTTTAAAAACTATTTCAGACCCACTTCCCCACTTCCAGACTTCATTCCTCTCATTGTTTCCTCAAACAGAATACTTTGCTGTTGTTCCCTCTGTTCTCTTTATCTCCATTGACACGTCCACCTACCCACTTATATATATATATATATATTATATGTATACACTCACTTAATTACAAGTAAATATATATATATATATGTACACATTTGCCATTCTCATCTTCATAGACCCAGCAACTACACTCCAAGTCCAACCGAACACACACAGTCATCTTCCATTTCCTCTTCTTCTTCCTTTCTATTTCCTCCACACCCACCGTAGGTTCTTATACACATACATTATTTCAGCATAAACTCACAAAAATTAGCTACCATCTTCACTCCCTAACAGCTTTCAGATGCACACGTTCATGAGGTTGTTTAACAGCCCCCCTCCTTCCTTACTCCTCCACTCACACTCACAGGAAAAATACACAGAAGTTGACATACATTAACTCTCCCATATGATGCCCATCTTAACACACAATTTCCCACACCTCGCGGCAGAGCACGTGGCTGCCTACACTCACCCCTTCACAGCCACCACACTAAGAATTAGGCAAAAACACACACTAACTGCCATGGCAGTCCACCCTCACCTGCATATACATAACCCATACACACCCTTTCACTCCAAAATACACCGTATTAATACCCAGATATCATCACAGCAGCCGCACCATGCACGCCGCACACACAGAGGCACGCCACCATGCTGCACACGCCCGTACCCATCTTTGCACAAAACCACAGTCGTCACACGGCTGCTTAGCAGCCTTCCTTCCTTCTCTCTCATGCACGGTTTACCCACAATTCACACAGGCAGAGATTTATGCTACCCACACATACTCTCATACACGAATCACTCACGTTCAACTACACCCACATAGTGTACATGCAGTACACAACCTCACATTCCGAAACCCATCACGCTCACAAACCCGTATACCTACCGTTCCCTTTTAGCCCACTATATGAAATGCATATATACTGAAAACTGAATGTAAGATGACAATCTCTTACCTTATCGGAAAGTTTCGCCGGAATGGGTCCTTGATCTCTCTCTCTGCAGCCCTCTTTCTGCCCCTCTCTCCCTCTCTTTGTCAGAATTTCTGTTTGACTTTTCTCTAATTGTGTGTGGCGGCCTAAAGGGTGGCTACCCAACAATGCTTTATCTATAAATATATACACGTTAACAGAAACCCTAATTGGTAAAAATAAAACCCTGCACCTCCATTTGTCGCTAAAACTCCATTCGCGAACTTATTATTGCAAAAAGATCCAAATATAATTTTTTTATATATATTAGGAAAATTAATAGTCGTTACGTAACCCCGCTTCACTAATCGTCGCTAAAAGTTTACCCATAAAATTTTGGTCACGCTAGTCGTCACTAAAGACCCCGATCAATATTACTTACAATTGCTCCATAAATTATAACTTATGGTTTCTTAAAATAAAATTTGTCGCTAACGGTCGCTACATAACAATATCGGTGCTAACTAAAAATTTCGTCGCTAAATAAAAATATCGGCGCCAAGTATAAAAAAATATATATTTTCACCGCTAAAATTTTTAAATAAATCGAAAAAATATCGGGGTGTTACATAACATGTATTGAGTTCATGAAGCGTCAGGTACAATCTCATACTCGCGCAACAAATAATTAGACAAGTATATATCGATCAAAGCTAGTCAATGGAATGATTCAAAGATGGAAAACTTCAATTCAAATTGTAAACATCTTTATTCCTTTACTTTGTAACTAGACATAGAGAGCTGATCGTATTGATGACTGTGACCTAGAAATTGCCTATAGGTTTTCCTTGCATGCATAATATTTTCATACTTTGAAAAATAGGAAAAATTGTATTTTCAGGAATAGAGTCGACTGCAAATTTGGGAAGCAAGCTATTAGAGTCGATTGCAAATGGTGGGCCGTACCCTATTACAGTCGACTGCATAAGGAAATTTGAATTTCTATTGGCTACTTTGGGAATACAGCCGACTACAATTGTGTAATACAGTCGACTGTATTTACCTTTTGGTGTATTTAATGCCCTACATACTTCCAAACAACTATATTTATTCCCATACCTATATAAACTAATTTTAGACATAGATTTGATTTATCAATTGCATTCAAAGCTCTTTTATCTTGCAAATACTCAAAGCAATTTTTCAATCTCCCCTGTTGTCATAATTTTCTTATTAAATTCAAAATAGCATTTATTGTGAACTTACATTATACACCTCCATAAGTCATCAAATACACTCATCTATCTTATTCTAGAGCTTAAAATTTTACTCATCAGCTTCTTAAGAGTTAATTCTTGTACAAAATATTTCACCATAAGCCTCTTGTATCAAAACTTAGCATCAAGGGATTGCAAGAGGTTTGGTTTTGACCTGTAAGGAAGACCATTCTAGTTATTATAGGGCCTTTCAACGGACTTCCTCGAAGGGATGGACGTGGGCTTAAGGGAAATTCGAGCCGAACCATCTAAATCTCAATTGTCAAGTATCTCTAAGCCCTTATCTCTTTACATTATTGCCTTATACTAATTTTGAGATGGGTTAGCTTGCTTATTTAAGATATTGTATTTGAGGTTCAATATTTTGAGCTATTTAAGTGTTCTTCATAGTTTCTTAAAGTTGGTTGTGATTAATTGTTGATCTTTTAAAGTATTCTCAAAACCCTATTCACCTTCCCCCTCCTCTAGGGTTATTTTATTGGTAGATACCAAAAAAGTTTGCCAACTGAAAGTTGAAGCAAGAGAAGACGTGTGCGAACATGGTGGGGTCCATATTAGGCCTACAGACCAGTGAAGATTTGGTGAAATTAATGAATTGCCCTGAGATATAACATTATCTTTACAGGATCAATTTGAGAGTTAAACAGTTGAGTAGGTTCATCTAGAAAAAGAGTATGGTGTCATCTGCGAACATATAGTGATTGATTGGAGGACCCGTGATACAATTCTTTACTCGAAAAATTCCTTCGAAAGCTTCAGCTTTAGTGCCCACTTTTGGATGGGGACTCGTTAATCAAGATTCAGGGGGGGGGGGCTGGGTTAAATTTTGTGAGCACTGTTTAAGTGAAATCCCATCTAATAAAGTCAAAGGCCTTGCTCATGTCTATCTTTACTGCTGCTGCTTGCCTGATTTTTTCTTGAGCATTGAGGATATTATCAATTATTGCTCGGTCTTTTACGAAGGCATTTTTGGAAAGGGGAGATGAGGGATGGTAGAACGCATTGGAGTCGATTTACCAGCACTTTGGAGATAATTTTATAGATGGTGTTGAACAGGGTAATTGACCAAAAAATATGAGGGACACTTCGGAAACTTTCCTTTGGTAATGAAAGTGATATGTGAGAAGTTTGCCTTCTGTTACCCCCTTAGTGATGTCAGCTTGTAAAAATATCTAGCACTTTTGGTAAACAAAAGGTGTTATACTGTCCGGGCCTTCAACTCTGAGTGGTGCTAGGTCAAAAAGGGTGCAAGCAATTTCAGTGTTGGTGAAAGGTCTTTCTAAAGAAGAACACAATTCCAGGGACATAGAGACTAAGAATGCATTAATTAGAGGTTGATCGGTGTTGGATTGTCGTTCTGGTGCGTGGAATAAGTTTGAAAAATAGTTATCAAAACAGGTCATCATCACACTATCATCAGGTGTCCATTTAGTTGAATTACTCAAATTCCTTCGATTATATTAAAAGATCAATGTATTCGAGTCGAGGCTTGGAAAAGCTTTGTATTGATGTCTGTAACGACCCGATCCACGACCCCATCACAGCCACAAGGCCTTGCCTCCCTCAAAAGGGTTACCCAGATAGATAGTTATGAGTTCATGGGCAGGGTCTTATAAGACCAATCATAATTCATCTCACACATAGTATGTGGGATATCACAATGATCCCACGTTATGTCTTAGTATACGTCCACCCTAAGATTTGATCACATATAGTTGAGAATCTTCCTCTTTAGCCGATGTGGAATATACTCGACTTATCCTTTATTGTTCGAACCATCCTCTTGATGTGGGTTATACCTCGGACTTGCATTTGTTTCTCCCATCCATCAACAACTCGACCAGATAGCTCAGCTCGAGTTGTCGAGAGTTGACTCTGATACCATCTGTAACGACCCGACCCCCCAGGGCATTGCCTTCATAAAAAAGGCTAGCCAAGTAGGTACTTTTGAGTTCATGGGCAGAATCTTATAAGATCAATCACAAATCATCTGTCCCCTTTATCAATGCATCTAGGTTTCATTTCTTGTGCCCAAAAGAATTTTTCACAGTTGAGAAGCCAGTCCAGATGATAAGAAAGCAAATGGTTGCAACAATGATATGTTAAGTATATAACTTATTAAGAAAAAGCCCTTTTACGTATAATGCCCATATTAGTGTTATATAATTATCTATCTAGAATAGTGACAAATGACATTTTAAAAAACTTTCTAAAAGGTGACACAAAATAAAAATCTTAAATAGTAAATAACTATACGTAAAGACATATTTGGGTTTCAAAAATTAAATCCATTTTTATTAAATGTGACGATAAACACTTACACGACACGCTTAATTTTTTTAGTACTTGATTTGTAAAACTTGGCATTTTAAGAAAATCTTTGAAAAGTGACCCAAATTGAAATTGAACATTTTAAATAGTAAATAACCATGTATAAGCACATATTTAATTTTTAAAATTTATTAAAATATATACTTAAAATAAAATTTAAAAGCAATTTGATATTACGATAATATTTTGCTTAACTATTGAAAATCGTACGAGTATATGTAATGCTTGATTTTTAAATAAAATTTGTGTTATTAATTTTATGGCCTAATCTCAAAACTGTACCCTCAAGTTTATTCCCAGTAGAGCTTTAGTACTCAAGTTTGAAGGTGTATCAAAGAAGTACCCAACTTTGAAATAGCGCACCAAATTAGTATCTCGGCTGACGGACGACGTATGTCGTCAAAAAGTTCGAGGGGTAAGACTGTCATTATGAAAAAAATTGTAAAGTCTGTCCACGTGGCCGTCCTTTTTATGTTTCCGATGCACATTGATTGTCCTTTTTTACATTTTCAATACACATTTACTAATCTTCTCCCCTCTCTCTCTCTCTCTCTCTCTCTCTCTCTCTCTCTCTCTCCCTCCCCCTCTCCCTTTCCCATTCTTCTTCTTCTTCTTTTTGTTCTTCTTCTTCTTCTTCTTCTTCTCTCTCTCTCTTTCACACACACACACACGCAGACCCATCACACTTTCTCTCTCTATTTTCTTCTTCACACATAATTACTATCAGACATCAAGATCTAGCATAGATACATTAAAGCTTCATGAGGCAGTAGGTAAAACAACCAAATCTCTGAATAAGGTCAAGGATTCTGTCTTCGCCCATGATAAGAAGACTCTAAGTAGCAAATTAGACTGGATCCCACTGCTCAACCTTGGAGTGCCATTACTCCCTCTCTCACTGACCGGCATGTCAATAGGTGGCTTAAATTAATTATAGGGAAAGAAAAGCACCCGGGTCTTCCTTGAAGCCAATCCTAGGCACCGGATTAAGTGAATTAGCTGCAAACCTTTGGGCAACCCCTTATTTCTTTTGATGGTAGTTTTGTTTGGTAAATTTTCAAGAATGCTGTGCCAGTGGGATCGAGTTAAGTAAAGACTGGTTACCTATAAAGAAAACGGCTTTTGCTTCTTCGTCAAACTTTCGAGCATCTCTTGCTGGCCGCCTTATGACAAAGGGAGTCAGCGTGGTTGGTCTTTTCTATCATAGTACTTTGTCGTTTTTTCCATGCTCTTACTACGGTTAAACGATCTTACCTACTTAGATTAGCACAAGGTCACCCACTTTCGTGGAGATTTAGTGCCCAACGGCAGAGCTCATCCACATCCTTCTCAGGACTGATTTAATAAGCTGAGTGCTTCCTCATGTGATGGATCTTTACACACACACACACACATATATATATATATATGGGAGCTGATCCGTTGAGAGCGCTAGCAAACTGGGTTAAGTTGCTAGCGCGATCTGGCCGTCCACGCGCGATCTGTGGACGGTCCAGATCTTTTTTTTGCACTTTTTTTAAGTTCGTCCGCTACATAATGTAGCGGACGATATTTTTTACGAATATACCCTTCATTCTCCAAGTCAAGATATTATATTTTCTAAAATATTGTCCGCTACATTATGTAGCGGACGATATTTCAGAAAAGAGAGAGCCAACCCCCACATCCATTCTCATTTTCTCTCTCTTTAGAAAAAAAAACCCATTCTCTTCTTCAGCTTTCTCTCTCTCTCTCTCTCTCTCTCCTCTATCTGAACTACATGTTCTTCTTCTTCGCCTCCCCAGCCCCACATCCATCATCATCGTTAGCACCTTTAGAGAGAGAGTGACAAAGTTCGCCACAGCAACCTCGGAATCGAAGACGTAGCCTCGGCGCCGGTGGCAGTGGTGGTTGTGGGTGATGGGTTCAGCGGCGGTGGTGGTTGTGGGTGATGGGTTCTGCTGCGGTGGGGGTGGTGATGGGTTCAACGCCGGTGGTAGTGGTGGTTGTGGGTGATGGGTTCAGCGGCGGTGGTGGTGGTGGTTGTGGGTGATGGGTTCAGCGGCGGTGGCAGAGTTTTGGTGGTTGTGGGTGATGGGTTTAGTGGCGGTGGTGGGGGTGATGGGTTCAGCGGCCGTTTCTCTTTTCAGCTCTTAATGAGTGTCATGTAATTGACCACATTTGCGGGGGCAGTCATGATTGTGTAAACCAGTGACTTGATCGTAACAAACCCAACGAAATTTCACAAGCTGACTTCTTCAGTTTTCATATTTAGGATTAGGACGGTCAAAGAAGGGGGGCGGGGGCTTCCACTGATCGGTCCCCCCCAGGCGAAGTCATTAGTCACGGTCATCTCTATGGACTATGGTATTGGTGGAGGCTCTCACCAGTTTCCTATTAATTCCACGGGGTCTCTTCCTTTTATTCCACGGGTATTCATCATCATCAAAGAAAAGCAGGAAAGTGGTGGGGAGCGTCCTTCTTGGGCGTACATCTGCGAGTACCCAACAGCAAAGTTCAGGAAAAGAGGAAGAAAATGGAATGAACCTATTCCCTCCTTTTTTCTTTTAGCGGCCGTTTCTCTTTTCAGCTAAGGGCTTGGCAAAGAATTAGTGTGTCCATTGTGTTCATCAGAATACAGAAGAGAGAGAAACCCATTTGAAAGTGAAATGAAAGTGTTTCTCTCGGCCTGAAATGAAAGTGAAATGAAACCCATTTGCAGATATGCCATGTTTTATATTATGTCCGCTACATTATGTAGCGGACATAAAATAAAACATGGCATATCCATTTGCAGAGTTTTGGTGGTTGTGGGTGATGGGGACATAAAATAAAACATGGCATATTTGCAGAAATGAAACCCATTTGCACCCAACTTCCCACACCCGTATACACACAAACACCTATACTTAGCATCTACACGCATGCCTGGACACACGAACGTACAGAAAATTCTCAGCAGAGTCCGATGGAAGAAAACACTGAAAGGTTGAAGGGTGCAAGGAGATGGTGTCTATGGGTTTATGACCTGTGAAAGGACAGAGAGAGAGAGAGAGAGAGAGAGAGAGAGGGGAAAAGAAGTCAGAGGATTAAAATGAGAGAGAGAGAGAATGTAAGAAAACCCATCCGCTACATAATGTAGCGGATGAGAGAAAGGACAGACCAAAAAGTCAGAGCATTAATGAGAGAAAGGGAAGAGAGAGAAAAAAAATGTCAGAAAACTATCCGCTGCAAACCTAATAAGTATAGTAATAAAAAAGAGGAAAGGATATGTAGATATGCTAGTGGAAAATATAAAGAAAGCAATCAATATTTAACTAGTTTAGATTACGAATTGCTTGCAATAGTCTACGCTTTAGAACATTTTAAGGCACTTTTAATATCTAAACATGAATTTTGCATTAGGACAGATTGTGAAGCCATAGTTAGATACAATAAAAATAAAGACTCCAGATATACAAATAGATGGCTAAAGTTCTTAACTTCTTTAAGCAATTACAGAATAGATAAAATAGAATGGCAACACATCAAAGGCATAGATAATTCTATAGCAGATTTATTATCGAGAAAGATTTTATCTTAAGATAACCTTAGACATATAGCATTAGAATAAAGACAATTTCTTATGTTTCAGATGGCATCTACTTCCACTTCTTCCGTTCAGACCAGGCAAGCCCAGGTAAATCAGCCTAACCCTATCTTTCCTACACAATTCACTAGCTATATAGACAACTTAGGAAGAAATAGAATAAATTATAATGGAAATAATCTAGAGGTCATACACGCTGGATCTAGATTCCAAGTCAAAGATCACAAGCTTGGACCCTTCCCAGTAGATCAGCGTACTTTGTTAGATAATTTATGGCAAGCTTTTGTTAAAAAAGACAATGGATGGTTTGTTAATACCGTCAACGCATTAGCCAATTATTTTCACAAAATAAGAGACACTAAAAAGTTTAATTTTTATTGCGTTTTTAAAGGCAACATGCCAGGGATTTTCAAAAGTTATCCCGAAGCTATGGTAGGAGGTGTTGGTAATGAAAAACAACCCTGGTACAAAGGTACCATAACTTTTCAAGAAGCCACCACTTTGATGCAAACCCATTACGGGCCAAACTATTATATTAGTCCAGACTGTCAAGATAAATCAAATACAGACACCATAGCAGATTGCGAAAATTGTAATATTTTAATTAGACATCATAATATATTAAAAACAAGGCAAGACTATTTACTTTTAGAAAAATCACATTTTGATATGCAAATAGCTCAACTTAAGTCCCAATTACAAGTTGTAGAATTAGAGGCCAATGACTGGAAACAAAGATATACTACTCTTCTTTCTTCAAAACACCAGTCATCAAAACCCACTACTTCCGGGGTTAAAGGAGTAGCTAATCCAGATTCACAGGCTTCTGGTAAAGATAAATCAAGTCCTGTTAAAGTTGGAGGTTTACTCAAAATCTCTGAAAACCCTTCGAGTTAAGGAAAAAGAACTCCTAGTCCAGTTCAACAGGTAACTGGTAAAGACTCATCAAACCCTGTGAAAGTTGGAGGTTTACTCAAAATCTCTGAAAATCCATTGAGTTCGGGAGAAAGAACTCCTAGCCCAGAAAAACAGGTATCTGGTAAAGGCAAATTAATCCCTGAAACCCCTGTCCGTTTGGGCAAAACGGAACTAATAAAAAGAAAGCAAAGAGACAAGCATATTCGGTCCAGAAGCAGGTAGCAGAAGCATTTGCTGATATTATCAGCAAAACTTTTAGCAACATTCACGCGATGGGGCCAGACAAGGCAGTGGAAGATTTCAAGAAATCTGTCACATCTGATAGTCGATTCTATGAAGACCCTTTATTTCAAGACGCTCAAAGACCAAGTCCAAGCCCTGTTATTTCCAGTGAATCTTCAGAAGAGGCACCAACTACTGAAGAAACGGAACCAAAGGCTGAAGACTAGTCCCAGACTAGACAAATAGAGCATCTCTCTTTTCATACTTATCACGTTAGCAGAAAAGGAAGAGATAAAGATGACAAGACAATAAAGAAGATTGATCAGACGCAGCATCTTTCTGACTGAAGGAAGAAAAACGAGACATGAAGACAAAAGAAGACAAGACCATAAAGAAGACTTGACACGGCATCTTTCTGTCAAGAGGAAGAAGACAAGAACAGCAGACTTATCAGTATAGACAGAGCATCTTAGCATCTCTTAGGCTCTTAGGCTTTTACTATTTGCTTTTTAGGCTTTACGACTTTCGTTTAAAGTATTTTGTAATGTAGTCCCATAAACAGACAGAGCATCTTAGCTTTTTAGGCTTACTATTTACTTTTTTTTAGGCTTTTTGACTTTCGTTTAAAGTATTTTGTAATGTAGTCCCATAAAGCTTTTTCGTCCAGTAGTACACCTGTAAAGTCTAGGAAATCATGTAAAGCCCTGTAGCTAGCTTTCTTCTGCCTATATAATGAGGCAGAATTCATTTGTACAAACACACGAAGTTTTCAATTGCAATCAAGCATTCCTTCTCTAAAAGATCTCTCTGCCTTTCATATGCTATCTTACCTTTCTATATAAACATCACGAGTTCAAGTTCAAGTACTTAGCAATTTTTCAAGTAAGTCTCGTACTCCTTTAAACTTGTTTATTATTCTGGGGTGAAAACGCTCTAAGGTGAAAAGCATTCTATGAACTGAAACGGGTTATCTCAGAGTCTAATATGACTAAAAACAACTTAATATAGTCTTGATTAGAAATCATATGACATTTACTTGGGAAAGAGAGACTCTTTTAAAATGTTTTGTTTTAAAAAATGATTATGCTTACTCCAGGTTTTTGCCAGTTTTAAATCAATTATGCTTTTAAACGGACTTCCAGAGTCTTCTTTATGGGTTTAAAACAATAGTGGGAGCGAGTCGTTCAGGGTTATTGCCGAGTGATGGCGTTGAAAGCCCGCAGACTAACGCATGCCCTGAGTTTTTTGCCTAAAGAGAAAACTTTGGTAGTTCAACCCAGCATCCTGAGATTTAATCTAGTTAGAACCTACCCAGCATCCTGAAATTTTAAAAATAAATCTTCGATAAAGACTCTCTCTCTCTCTAAAGTTTTTGCCGTGTTTTTTCTGAATCATCTCAATATTCCGCTTCGTTCTAATCAATATTATACTTATATCCCCGATGGATCTCGGTCTAGCCGGGGACTTCTTGTCATCCGATCCTGATTAGTTGACGGATACCAGACGTCGATATGCCACTGGCAGATCCGCAAGGATTGATGATTGGTTTAACGAAGTCACAAAATCTAATCGGAGCAATTTGTTTTCCGGCCAACAAATCTGCTATAGAATTATCTACGCCTTTGATGTGTTGCCATTCTATTTTATCTATTCTGTAATTGCTTAAAGAAGTTAAGAACTTTAGCCATCAATTTGTATATCTGGAGTCTTTATTTTTATTGTATCTAATTTTTTGCATAAACTGTCTATATCTATTTGATTTTCTGTTTTTGGATGATCTATTTATGAATTCATTTTAAAAGTTAAAGTATCTATTTTTTCTAAACATTTTATTAATAACATTATAATAACGTTATTTTGTTTTCTATTAGTTATCTCGTTTGGCGTTCCTAAGGTGTTTTTAGTTAAGCCTTCTGCTGGAAATAAGTAATGTGTCTGATCTATAAAAACCTTTTTGTAATCTGAATAATTTTCGTATTCGTTATTCATTTATATTGTAATCCTTGTATACTGAAATAACGTCTTAAGTTTTCTTCTAACTTACTAGTTTGTTTTTCTAGTCTTTCTATCATTGTTATAGATTTTTCTAATTCTATAGTTTGTTTATTTAGTTTATCTAGTATGATTTCTATTTTAGCTTCACTATGTTTTGACTTATCTGAAGATTGTTTGAAAACATCTTTCATATAATCTAAGTTTTCTCTAATTGCTTTTAAACTTTTAGTATCAGTTTGAAGATTAACAATTTCTAATTTGTTTGTCGTCATTTATATTCCACTATAAGTGTTGTCTAGAGCCAGGGCTTCATCATCCCAAGGATAATCATTATCGTCTTCATTATAATTTAAATAGTCTTCATAATCTAAATCTGATTCTAACTGTAAATTAGATATATTGTTTATGATTTCATTAGATACACCTAAGCTTTCTAAAGCTGTTGTTTCATCTAATTCTCTAATTCTTCTATGGAACTCAGTATAATATAAAGAGTTATTTTGTTGGTCTTTTAATTGTATATAAAAACCTATAAGATGTTGAAAGAAGATATCAAAGTCTTCTAACAATAAGTCTAAGTTTAGAAAATATCTTATATAAAAAGATAAGGGATTGTATAATAAAGTAATGGAATCTGTGTCTATGTAATGTTTTAGTCTTTCATTTGTATGATCTATTGTTTCTAAGGCTGTATAGAATTTATGAAAGGTGTCTAATATATCTGAAGTAGTTTGTTGATCTACGTTAAAATTGTTCCATCCCTAAGAATTTTACGTTTGATTTAAATAATTCTACTTTCTTTTTGCTAATAATTAACACGTGTTTTTCAAAAATTTTAATGACTAGATCTAGATGAGACAAATGCTCATGTTCATTTTTACTACAAACTAAAATATCATCTATGTATACTAAAATGAAGTCATTATAAGGTCTGAAAATATCATCCATTTTACGTTGGAAGATACTTGGTGTTGTTTTAAGGCCAAAAGGCATAACGAGCCATTCGTATAGTCCTTCTGGTGTAGTAAATGCTGTCCACTTAATGTCTTCAGGCCACATTTTAATTTGATAAAAGCCTGATTTACAGTCGAATTTGCTAAAAATCTTTTTGCCTTGAATTTTACTTAAAAGAAAGGTCTTGTTTGGAATATTATAACTATCGTCTTTTATATTGTCGTTAAGTCTTTTGTAGTTTATTACCATTCTACTTTTACCTCTTAGTATTTCTGCGTGATTTCTAACTATGAAAGCTGCAGATCTATGAGGACTATTGCTGGGTCTAATTACTTTTAATTCTGTTAGGTCTTTAATGTGCATTTTAAAATCATCTGTATCTAAACTACTTGCTTCTATATTGGCAGTCTTAACAATATAATCGGGATTTATAATGTCAAGCTTACAATATATTTGGTTTAAATCCCACCGTTTGATAGGATCTTCTCCTATAAAAGGGAGTTTGTCTATTGCTTTAAGAATATCATATTTATTTGTAAAATAGTTTATTAAATTATAGCTAATTTTATCTAGATTGTAAATGTCTAGATCTATTTTATCTTCTATCTTACTTTCATCTTCTACTAATTCTTCTATTTTTAAACATTCATTTCTTATATCTACATTAGTTAAGCAACAATTTGTTTTTCCATTACTACAGTCTTCACATATTTTGTTTTTGCCTTTTATATTAGCATATTCCCCCCCGCGCTTCTGAGCGTACTCTGATGGAGTGTCAATGTTAATGGGTGTATGCGTGACATTTTGTGCTATTTGAATGAAGTCTTTAGTAATTGTTAACGTATTATTGTCGTTTATTAAAAAATTTATTCCTAAAATTATCTTTCCTTCTGAGTGTGCAACGGGTGCACAAAAGGCTTGTTTAAGATTATAAGGTTTGCTTTGTGTGTTGCATGGTGTAAGAAAAGTAATAGCGGCATTTGTAATATATTCAGAATATTTAATTGGGTTGCCTGAAAATCCTATTCCAATTAAAGGTTCTTCGAAAGTTTTTACGTGAGATAGATCAGCTAGGCTTGGATCTATAACAGTAATTGTGCAACCTGTATCTATTATGGCATTTGTTTCTATTAGTTTGTTATAATGTCTTATTTGTACCCTAGTAGTTATAAGGTTATTAAATCTTGCCTTAGTGCAGAATTTTTCTATTTTAAAGTCTTGTTGAATTTGTTGAATTAATTGTTTATTATTTCCTATGATTAGTTCATCTTCATGCCTCTGTTTTAAGGTTTCTTCTATTTGAATAACCTTTTGTTCTAAGAACTCTAGTCTCCTATTAACATTTTTATCATAATAAGTGTCTTTATTTGTCTTTGGTTCTAAGGGTTTGATAATATCTATGTTATATTTTTGTTTTATGCATTTTACACATGCTTCTATATAACATATTTCACACTTACATCTTACTCTAATCGCTGGAAACCAATTGCATATATAGCATGGTGTTGTATCCATACCTTTTTCTATTTGCCATTGATGTATACAGTCTTCTTCCAAAGTTAATTTGTCTGCTAAGGGTTTGAACATGAAATTGTATATTTCTGTATTTCTTAATGAATTTATAAAGGTATCTAGTTTATCTGTAGTTTCTACTGGAAGATTTTCTTCTTCTTCATCACTACTTATGGAGAGGTTGTCTTCTATATATTCGTCTATGGATTTAATACTATATATACTCTCTGTATCGCTAAGAGTTTCATCTACTTCTAAGAGATCTTCATTAGTATTGTTGACTATCATAGCTTTAAAGTTATTATTGTTATGTCTCCTAGGACAATTAGAACTTAAATGGTCTGGTTCACCACATGAATAGCACGTGATTTTGTTTTTATAAATTCTTCTAGTATCGTATTTCCTAACATGTTTAGGGTTTAGGAAAGGTCTTCTAGCTTTGCTCTTTCTTAAATAATATGTTTTTCTAGGCTGTTTGTATTTTTTATATGTTTTCTTATTGTACTTTGGTCTGGACTCTTCTTGACCATAGTGTTGTGGTGTGTATATTTTTTTACAGAAACTAGTTTCGTTTTTTGTCTAGCTATCTGTATATTAGTGCATTTGGAAACTAATATTTCTATCACTTGTTCAAAGATATCACCTAAAGAAGGTGTCCAAGTAGGGTTAGGGTAAATCTTTTTAATTGTTTCGTATATTTCTCTACCTAAAGCGCCTGGTAACTTATTTAGAAATTTATCTACTACAGTTGGTTTATAAATATTGCCGCTCTGTGAGGCAAAATAATAATATTCTTGCATGAAAGGTTTTATATTATGCCAACTATATAAATGTACTTGTTCTAATTTTCTAGCAGCTTCATTTTGTATTAAGGTATCTCCCGTATTAGGATTCCTTCCTGTTAGGATTAATTGTATAGTGTTAACAAAATTATAAGGATTGGGGCCTAAGTCTGCCATTTGTTTTAAGTCATCAGGAAAAGTCTTTTGCCATTCTTCAAAATTAGCTTTAGCGATAGGACCTAAAAATTGTATCATATATCTTATCATTTCTTCTCCTGTTTCTAAATTATCAGATTGTTTAGTTATGAAATTTGCTACAACAGCATCTTTCCATACTTGTATGTAATTATTTCTTTGTTGAGGGTCTACTGCTGTTATATTTAAAATAAACGGTTCAGATGCCTTTTGTATTTTAAAGTTTTGTTCTAAAGGATGACGTTTACCTCTAGGTTTATAATTGGGTCTTTCAGATCTACTATGTTCAATATTTGCACTATTTCTAGGTATATTACGATAAGGATAACGAGGTCTTGTATGTGGTTGAGTAGTATAAAATCTGCCTCCGTCATTATTATTTGTAGTGCCTGAATTTTCACCTTCTTCCATAAGGACGTAAGGTACTTCATTCATTAAATTGAATTTAACATTGTTTGTGGTGATTTGGGTATCTATAGAACTTGTTTCTAACTGTTCTAAATCTATATTTCTCTCTGATTCAAAGTTTTCTGGTTCTATAGAATCTAGTATGTTTTCCATTTCTTCTACTAATAATCTGTTTTGTTCATCTAATGTTTTATGTTCTTTTCTAATCAGATCTATTTCTTGTATAGCTGCGTTAATTTTTTGATCTAATGTTGTTTTATGATTTATTTCAGGGTCTGTTCTATCTATGCTGGGAAGTTCAAGAGAAGGATTAAAGCTAATATCTAATTCTTTTAGGCTATCAGGAATAGTGTTTTCTAGATTAGGTTGTGGTGTATACTCAGGTTGATTGAAAATATCTAATCTGTCTTCTTCTTCTGTAATACGCATAAAATCTTGTAATTGTTCTACACTTAATCCTCGTCCTATGAATGTAGTTCATATAGATTGATTTAGAATTTTTATGTCTAAATTGTTTAAGATATCAAAGTCTTTGTCACTATACATTTTCTACTTCTTCAGGAATGTCTTGATCTTCTAGGTGAGTGTTTGCTTCTATATAATTAGTAAACCTAACTGACATTCTTCCTGATGCATTTCTATACCACATGTTGTCCGTGGGTACTATACTATTATTTGAGCTTGTTTCTAGTAATTTATCTACTTGCCATTCTTGTCCTGAATTTTCTAAAGGATCTACTCTATAAGGTGGTAAGAGTCTAATACCTCTGTTTATAATAAATTTTGCAGTGTCATCTATGGTTAACTTATATCCTACTTGACTATTTTGTGTTAATTTTCCTATAAATGTAGTGCATATTAAAAGATTTTTGCCTTGTTGAAAATCTTCATAACCTTTTGTCATTATCTTTATTTTAATATTTTTTGCAAAATCTCTAGTATTTATACAAAAATCTGGTGCGCAATAAAATATGCCACCATTGTTGTTCATGTCAACTTCTATGGCTCCTATGATAGCTTGTTCACTAGAAAATCTATCGTCTATTATTGCTAAAAATACTTTAGCTCCTGTATCTCTTCTAGTTAAACCTTTTACTCCTATTACTATTAATCCTATATGTGTTAAATTAAAATTTCCTCTAATTAACTCATTTTCAGAGTCAGTGTGTATTAAATTAACACTAGCTACATCTTCTCCTACACATCTGTTTTGTGTTTCTCTGTAATGCATAAATAGTCTTGTTTGACTAAGTTGAGAATGATGTTGATAAAGTATTTGAGGGGATATTAAATCTAGTCTGTTTTGTCTAAACTGTTCAATTTGTCTATCAATGTCAATTATTTGTTCTAAAGAAACTATAGGTACTGAAGGTGTTCTAAAAAGTCTAAGAACTCTGTTTTGTAATGTATTTTCATTACGTCTCCTGGTCTCAGTGGCTAAAACTTCTGTTCTAGTCCTATCTTCTATGTTCCCTCTTCCTAAAATATGACTATTGTGACTTGTCATAGACTAAAAATTTCAGATTGTCTTGCGATTTAAGTTTCTTTTTAGGTTTATCTTGTAACACCCAAAAAAAAAATGGTTTTGTGATTAAACAAAATAATAATAATAAAGAAATAAAGCTAAGTATTTAATAGACCTTTAGTGACGATTTGGTGAGCAATATATATTTTGTCAACTTTAGCGACATTTTTAACCGAAATGCGTAGATTAGTGAAGTTGGACGCTATAATTAATTAACGTGGGAGAAGGAGTGGGTTAGTTAAAATTAATTTAAATCGAGGGTATTAGAAAATAAAAGGAATAAAATCTGATTTATTTTAAAAATAATGTCAACACTTTTATTTTGGAAAGAGAGGGGATCAAGGAGGAGATGAAAGTGGAGAGAATTAAGCTACCTTAAGTGGGATTTTCGGTTACATAGTTGAGCAAGAGAGAGACTGATATACAGAAAGATCAAAAGGGAATTTGGTTACAGAGAAGATAGAGAGAGGAAGAGAGAAGACTGTGTATTCTTGAGAACGGAAGAAAGATTCACAGAAAGAGGGAGAAAGGGAGACGGCAGATTAATCTTTCGGCGAGGTGCGGTCTTCCGGTAAGTCATCAAATTCTTTTTCTCTCGATTTATTCACTATTTTTCGGGAATAAAGGGGCTGGGTTTCGTGGGCTGTGCACTGCGTGACGTGAGAGCGGCCATGGTGGCTGCTGTAGTGTGTGTATGTGAACGGTATGGGTTTGAGGAAAAAAATGAGCTATGGTTGCAAAGGCAGCCATAGCTGCCGGGGAATGGTTCTCGGTGGGTTTTGTGGCAGCGGAGAAGTGGGCGGGTGGAAGATGAGAGAGAGAGCAACCATGGGGCTGTGTGGGAAGAGAGAAGACCACTGTGGTACTGGGTGCGTGAGTTGTGTCTAGTGATGTGTGTGCGAAGCTGCCTAGAGGCAGTTGGCTCTGTGTGGGTAGTGCTGTGTATATAGTGTGTGTGGGTATATTGGTGAAGGTGATGGGTAGCATGTGGGTATGTGTATATGTGAGTGTGGATATATGTGGGTTTTCTGTGTGCATGGGCAAAAAGGAAAAGGCTGAAAGTTCAGCCGTGTGCTTGGGTGTATGGGTTTGGTGTTGGCAGTGGGTGTAATGTGTTTTATGGTTGGGTTTTGCGTGAGTGAGGGGTTGCAAATTTCAGCCATGAGAGGAAGGGTTGCAAACATAACCTGTGTGTGAATATATACATATATATTTGCATGTGAGTTAGAGTGAATGAAAGTGGGTGTAGCATGCTGTGTGGGTATGCATACATATCCATGAAGTGGTGTCTTGTGGAGTGTTACAGAGTAAGGAGAAGGAGGTGAAAATGAAGCTGCATGAACAGTAACTTCTGGGTTTGGACAGAGGTGTGAGGGAGAAGAAAGGAAGTGAGTTTTGAGTACGTAATTAGTGGTTATCGGATTAGCGTTAAGTAGGATACATACACGAGATAGCATACAGTGATTGTAATTGCGTGAAATTTTATAGTGTAATACTTTAGGCTATATTAAAATTTCTGGTAAAAGTTCATAATTTTCTGAGATTATATGTATTTTTAATATTTTCCGTAAGCTTAGAATTGTAAAATTGTTTTGGAGACCTTAAACCCAGAAAATGTTTTAGGAAAAATTATAGTGATGTCTTTATGGTAAAATAAAGACCCAGTAAAAGTTTTATGAGTTTTTGGGTTGATTTGCTATGGTTTCCGTATCGCATTATTTTTAGCAAAACGAATATTTGAAAAATAGTTTTAATGCTTTTTAATTTTTGATTTAAATTCCTATGATCTTTATACATATGTTAAAGCTGTAAAAAAAAATTATGGTACTTAGTTTGCAGCTGGAAGCATTTTTGGCAATTTATGGGTTTTTTTATTGCATTTAAAGAAATTATTTTAATTCGAAAATATTAAAATATTCAGAAAATGCATATTTTGACTTATTATAATGTTTTAAGCTATACAAAGTGTTTTATTTTAATTTATAATAAATTTAGAATACGGTTATGCATTAAAGAGCGTACCGGGTTCTCGGTTAAGTTGGTTCTCGGTTAAGTTGGCCGTGTGCGAGACGCGCTTTGAGTTGTGTGATTCCGGGGTTAGAGGCGAGCGCCGTTTGGGTAGTTTATATTAGGTTTATAGTATTGTAGTATAGATTATGTTCTAACATATGGATTTGCCAATCTAGGTTTATTCAAAGAATTATAATCGAGGTTGCGTAGCATTGCGTAGCGTGGACCGAGGTAAGGAATTCTATCCGAACCCTATTTCGACATTCTGTTTTCAAATGCTTATAGAACAGTTTTACAAACTAAATTGATTCAATTTTATGCTGATATAAAAGATGTTTTGAAACTGTCCATGAAAGCCTAACTTGAACCTTAAGCGATCGTTTGGAATTCTTAAATTGTTTATTCTCATCTGTTTTATCGATTCAATTATCATAAAATGTTTTGAAATCTATTTATTACTTCTCAATGTTGACATGAGTTAGTAACTTGGGAGCCATAAGGATGGTCTGTATTGTTGGCGTTATAAGGATGGTCTGTTGGATGGGTTTAACTAGTACCTAGATGGACTAGTCAGTGTACATATGCATATGTAAAGCGATCGAGCACTGCCGGGGTGGCTTTGCTTCTGTACTGCTCATGTTCAATGTTTCCTGTCTATGTTTTATTACAGTTGAACTGCTTTGAATGTTATCCATTCATGCTTTATTATATCCGAAGTGTTTCAAATGCCTATTATTTAAGGGATTGAGTTGAATACTCATCCCTGTGTTTATATCGTATTGTAGTGATTTCATTGAAAGCAAAATCCCTCAAAAAGTTTTTATTGTACTTGATTGTAAAAATCGTTCGTTTTGTTCATCTTTGTCTAAGTGCTGTATTTCATTGAAAATACTCTTCAAAAGTTTTATATGAAAAATCGTCCGAATCGTTTTTACTATTTTAACTCTTTGTGCGATCTCACTGGGCTCTCAAAAGCTCACTCCCCTTTGACTCCTTTTCCGCAGGTGATAGCCAGCAGTAGGTTACCTGAATTTGGATTAGAGCCGAGCGAGCGAAAGCAAAGGAATTAGATTTTAGGATTGATCGTTAGAACCCCTGCGTGGGTAAATATTAATGTTTGAACTTTCTTAGATTTAAACTTGGTATTTCAATTATGAAAATTGATTGAGAGTATAATTTGATTGATGGATAGTTGCTCTGACAGCTTGTTGCATTAGTTATTGAGGTTATGGAAATTACTGTCTTAGTGTTATAGATCGATTTAGTGTTAACATTTCGGAAAAATCCGGGATGTTACATATCTACAGTTACATTATCTAATTTTTTGCATAAACTGTCTATATCTATTTGAGTTTCTGTTTTTGGATGATCTAGATATGAATTCATTTTAAAAGTTAAAGTATCTATTTTTTCTAAACATTTTATTAATAACATTATAATAACGTTATTTTGTTTTCTATTAGTTATCTCGTTTGGCGTTCCTAAGGTGTTTTTAGTTAAGCCTTCTGCTGGAAATAAGTAATGTGTCTGATCTATAAAAACCTTTTTGTAATCTGAATAATTTTCGTATTCGTTATTCATTTATATTGTAATCCTTGTATACTAAAATAATGTCTTAAGTTTTCTTCTAACTTACTAGTTTGTTTTTCTAGTCTTTCTATCATTGTTATAGATTTTTCTAATTCTATAGTTTGTTTATTTAGTTTATCTAGTATGATTTCTATTTTAGCTTCACTATGTTTTGACTTATCTGAAGATTGTTTGAAAACATCTTTCATATAATCTAGATTTTCTCTAATTGTTTTTAAACTTTTAGTATCTGTTTGAAGATTAACAATTTCTAATTTGTTTGTCGACATTTATATTCCACTATAAGTGTTGTCTAGATTAGCCAGGGCTTCATCATCCCAAGGATAATCATTATCGTCTTCATTATAATTTAAATAGTCGTCATAGTCTAAATCTGATTCTAACTGTAAATTAGACATATTGTTTATGATTTCATTAGGTACACCTAAGCTTTCTAAGGCTGTATGTTCATCTAATTCTCTAATTCTTCTATGGAACTCAGTATAATATAAAGAGTTATTTTGTTGGTCTTTTAATTGTATATAAAAGCCTATAAGATGCTGAAAGAAAATATCAAAGTCTTCTAATAATAGGTCTAAGTTTAGAAAGTATCTTATATAAAAGGATAAGGGATTGTATAATAAAGTAATGGAATCTGTGTCTATGTAATGTTTTAGTCTTTCATTTGTATGATCTATTGTTTCTAAGGCTGTATAGAATTTATGAAAGGTGTCTAATATATCTGAAGTAGTTTGTTGATCGACGTTAAAATTGTTTATCATGTCATCAAAACTAAAAGGTTCCTGATAAGGCTCAGTGTTTAAATTTCTATCTGTCATTAATCTGGTAGATGTAAGCTATTGGGTTCTTCATTACTACTAGAACTATCTGAATCTGTATCGTCTATGTTACTAGTAATTTGTAGAAAACTTATGTGATCTGTTATGTTTCCTAAAGCTGTTGATTCATGTCTATCGATTATTGCTCTAAATCTATCAAAATTAGGTCTAGTAATTCTGTGTGTTATATATTCACTGCGATAATAATTGTTGTTTTCGAAGTCTTGGTAATATATATAAAAATCAACTAAATGTTTTAAATACTGGTTTATACCTATTGTTATGGCTGAAACATTTGTGAAAGTACTAATATAACTTCTTAAAGGATTGTATTTTAAAGGTAAAGTATGTTGTGAAATATTAGATCTAATTTGTTCATTTGTATCTGTGATAATTTCTAATGCTACTAACACTACAAGAAAAGAGGGAATTAGCGACGGACTTTTAGCGACGGACCAAATTCCGTCTCTAAAAGTATTTTCAGCGACGGAATACACCCGTCGGGTAACGTCCGTCGGTAAAACTATTTACCGACGGAATAATTCCGTCCGCAAAAATAACCGTCGGTGAAAGTCGGGTTTTGCCGACGAACTTTTACCGACGGGTGTGTTCCGTCGGTAAAAATATCCGTCGGTGAAAGTAGGGTTTTGCCGACGGACTTTTACCGACGGGTATTTTCCGTCGGTAAAAGCCTTAAATAGATCAGATCCCCTTCTTCTTTTCTTTCTCCCGTTGCTCTCTCTCTCTCTCTCTCACCGGCGATTTATCCTCCGTCGCCATCCCCGACAACCTAGCCCCGACGGAATATATCCTGCCACCGCCTCCGACGCCGCCACTGCCGCCCATCTTCAAAACCGAAGGACCGCTGCTGCGACGCCACCACCACTGCTGCGACGCCACCACCACTGCTGCGACGCCACCACCACTGCGCCACCACCACTGCTGCGCCGCCACCACAACCGCGCCGCCCATCTTCAAATCAGCCCAAGTTTCTGTAAGTTTAGATATTCATGATCGGCTTTTAGATATTCAGAATCATCTCTTTACCGTTTGTAGATTCTCGTAACTCGTATGGTTTGATTTTTTTTTTGGTAATCGTATGGTTTGATATTATGTTACCCGGTAAATGCAGTATATAATGAGAAGGGTTTGTAGATTCTCGTAACTCGTATGCTTGGCTTGTAGATTCTATTATGGTTTGTAGATTCTCGTAACTCGTATGCTTGGCTTGGCGGGGTTGATCGACTCTTGGAGGAGGGTTCACCTTTTGGTTTTAAAAAAAGGCTTGGGGAATACGATAACACCAACACATAAATTAGCTTCATGGCCCCTTAGAAGGTGTTCAAGAGTTAGAAGTTACGAATTTTCCCATGATAAATTGGTAGATGTTAAAGAAAATGTGGTCTTAACCCTAAACCCTAAACCCTAAACCCTAAACCCTAAACCCTAAACCCTAATTAGTCATAATTGAACCCTAAATTGATTGCCCCAATCTAACCGAACCCTAATTGAACCCCCTAATCCAACCGAACCCTAAATTGAACTAATTGAACCCTAAATTGAATGCCTCAAATCAACCGAACCCTAAATTGAATCAATAGAACCCCCTAATTGAACCCTAAATTGAACTAATTGAATCCTAAATTTAATGCCTCAAATCAACCGAACCCTAAATTGAATCAATAGAACCCCCTAATTGTACCTAAATTGAAGTAATTGAACCCTAAATTGAATGCCCTAATCGAACCGAACTCTAAATGAAACTAATTGAACCCTAAATTGAATGCCCTAATACAATCGAACCCTAAATTGAAATAATTCAAGCGCATCGGATATGTGAATTTTGAACAGTTTTTAAAAATTTTGAACATTGCTCATTTGTTTGATAATTTTAGGTTGTTAATTGTGCGTTTTATAATTGTGATTATTGATCGATGATTTTAGGTTATTAGCTGTGCATTTGAAGTAATTGCGATTATGAATTGATGATTTTAGGTTGTTAATTGATGATTTTAGATTGTTAATTGTGCATTGAGCATTTGAGATATTGAGATCATTGACGGAGGATGGGACCCAATTGGATTGAATGTGTGATTTTTGTTAATTTTTATTGCATTGAGCATTTGAGAATTGAGAATTGAGATTGTTGACGGAGGATGGGACCCAATTGGATTGAGATACCTGTTAGTTAGCGCAGACACGGACACCACGTCTGATCGACGGTGTCCGACATTTAGAAAACAAATTAACGTATGCCGATGTGTCCGGAGGTGCGTGTCGCTGGGCATCGGACACGTGTCCGGAGGCGTCGGACACGTGTCCAAAGGCGTCGGACACGTGTCGGTATGTGTCAGACACGTGTCGGTATGTGTCTGACACGTGTCCGGAGGTGTCAGAAACGTATCGGACACCATATCGACACCCTATATGAGGTGTCGGAATTGAGGTTGTTGAATGTGCATGAAATTTAGGTTAGTTAGGTTAATGCGACATTTTTAGCATGCACCCCCTGGAATCTAATCGTGGCTCCAGCGCTGGCTATAATTAGCCCTAATTAGTCCTGATTAACAATATTTTAGTAAATCAATTAACCCTAATTAGCTCTAACGAGCCTAATTAGTTTTAATTAACCCTAAGAACCTGATAAAATTCAAATTAGCTGTAATTACCTCAAATTAGCCCAAATGAACCCAATTATGCGCATATTGATTGTAGTTAGCCTAATTAGTCATAATTTGCACTAACATAACCCAATTACGCCTAATTAGCGCTAGTTAGGACTAATCAACACTACTCGGCACCATCAAAACCCTAATTAGGACTAAATAACCCTAATTAGTCCTAATCAACCCTAATTAGCTATAATTATTCGAAACTAGCCCTCACTAACATTAATTAGCTCTAACATAACCCAATTAAGCCTAATTAGCCCTAATTAGGACTAATCATCACTACTCGACACAATTAAACCCTAATTAGTCATAATCAACCCTAATTAGCTATAATTATCCGAAACTAGCCCTCATTAACATTAATTAGCCCTAACATAACCCAATTAAGCCTAATTAGCCCTAATTAGGACTAATCATCACTACTCGGCACAATTAAACCCTAATTAGGACTACATAACTCTAATTAGTCCTAATCAACCCTAGTCAGCTATAATCATCCGAAATTATCCCTCATTAACATTAATTAGCCCTAACATAACCCAATTAAGCCTAATTAGCCCTAATTAGGACTAATCATCACTACTCGGCACAATTAAACCCTAATTAGTCATAATCAACCCTAATTAGCTATAATTATCCGAAACGAGCCCGCATTAACATTAATTAGCCCTAATTAGGACTAATCATCACTACTCGGCACAATTAAGCCCTAATTAGGACTACATAACTCTAATTAGTCCTAATCAACCCTAGTCAGCTATAATCATCCGAAACTATCCCTCATTAACATTAATTAGCCCTAAAATAACCCAATTAAGCCCAATTAGCCCTAATTAGGACTAATCATCACTACTCGGCAATTGTTAAACCCTAATTAGGACTAAATAACCCTGATTAGTCCTAATCAACTCTAATCAGCTATAATTAATAATCGTGTCTTGTTCCCTAATAACCCAGTTAGCCCTAATTAGTCCTTGTACATCCCATAATTACTCCATGTTGCCCAGAGATGGTTCAATTACTCGCTCTTTACAAACCCTGCCTTCTTTATATTAATTGTTGTTTTGAGAAGTCCATTGGCAACGAGATGGTTCAACTCGTTGCCAACGAGTTCTATTTAATGTGGAATTGATAACATATGCAACGATCATTCTGCAGTTTTGATATTTCGGAAACATTCTTGCATATCTTATCAATTTCTGAACACATGCATGCATAAAAACCCTTAGTTCCCGTTCAAAGGTACTCATTACAAAGTAATGCCTTGTAATGAGCCTTTGGATGTCCAGTTTGGACAGTTTGGAAAAGCTAATTGTTTATAAAACAGTATTTTGACTCATGCTTTATGTTCTATGTCGTGGATATTTGGTACACGTTCTCGTGTGTTTCTCCGGGTGCATACAGATCTGGTGTTCTAACATCCGTCAAACCTTCCTGAGCAAGGTTAGATGAATGTTAGAACACCTAATCGATGTGGTGTACTTGGAGAAATGCGGGGAGGTGCTGCCGAATTTTCCACAGACATCGGACTAAGCATGAGTTATTCACTGTTTTATAAACATGTGCTTTTCTGAATGGGATAGGACCACTACCTGTTCAAGAGTGGAGGGGAAATATGTAGACGTGTTGTAACATTCATGCATTGATATTTACATCGGCAATACTTAATCACTGGTCATTATTGAAGGTGGTATACAGTACGATAATTCAGTCGTCATGTCAGTCGATCGAAGTTGGATGAAAAGGAAGAATGCTGAAGATTTTGAGTGTCGCGTTGACGAATTTCTCGACTTCGCTTATGCGCATCCTGCACATGTTGACCTTGATAAGATAAGGTGCCCGTGCGGTAGATGTGAGTTGTTGCACTGGAGAAAAAGAATTGAAGTAAAATGGCATCTTCGTCGGTACGGTTTTATGGGTGGATACACAAGGTGGACGCAGCACGGGGAAACGATAGTATTGTCGTCCAACCTGGCTAGTCAAACTGAAGTTAGGGAGGAGGCACGATATGATTTCCGAGATATGATTATGGATGTTGGGCATGCTAATGTTGACTGGGGTAACGACAAGCCACAACCGCCGAACGAGGGGGCTCATCAGTTTTATGAGTTGTTGAGAGCTGCGGAAGAGCCGCTGTGGGATGGAGCTCCGAAACACACACGGCTGTCTGCGGTTAGTAGGTTATTACAGTTAAAATCAGACCACGGGCTGAGCGAGAAAGGTTTTAACGAGTTTGTTACCTTCATCAAAGAAATACTGCCCGAAAGTGAAAAGCTACCGCCGTCGTACTATGACGCGAAGAAGATGATGAGGAAACTTGGGTTGACCTACGACCGGATAGATGCGTGCAATAACGATTGTGTATTATTCTGGAAAGAGAATAAGGATTTGTCATTATGTCCAGTGTGTGATCATTCGAGGTACAAACCGGACAAAGGGAAGAAGAAAAACATTGCATGGAAGATATTGCGATATTTCCCGGTCACACCACGGCTTCAGAGAATGTACTACTCCTCCAGTACGGCTGAACATATGAGGGCTCACCGTGAGACTCGCAGCAACGATGCCGATGTGCTGACACACCCAGCTGATGGAGAGGCGTGGAAGGAGTTTGACCGCAGGCATCCAGTTTTTGCTCAGGAAGTTCGGAATGTTAGACTTGGTCTGGCAACCGATGGGTTCAACCCTTTCGGTCAGTCTACCACGCCTTACTCCTGTTGGCCTGTTATTATTGTCCCTTACAACCTTCCACCAGGCATGTGCATGAAGAAGCCGTATATGTTCTTGTCGTTGCTTATTCCGGGGCCGAAGAGTCCCGGTAAGGACATAGATGTGTATTTAAGGCCGTTGATTGATGAGTTAAAACAATTATGGAATCATGGAGTCGAAACATATGATGCATCCCTTAAACAAAATTTTCAGATGAGGGCTGCTTTGATGTGGACTATACATGATTTCCCCGCATTGGGAATGACGTGTGGCTGGAGCACACATGGGAAGCTAGCATGCCCTGCTTGTATGGGCGTGAACCCCGGTCATACGTTAAAGCACGGCGGAAAGGCCTCGTGGTTCGGATGTCACCGTAAGCTTTTGCCACCGGGCCATCAGTTTCGTAGGCAGAAGGATAAATTTGACGGGACAATCGAGCGTGAGGTTGTCACGCTGGACTACCCATCTGGTGAAGAAGTACTCTCACACCTGGAGGCACTTGATACTGACATACCACACGGTAAGGGTGTGCCGGATCAGAAGATTGCAGGGTTCGGGAAAGAGCACAACTGGAGAAAATTTTGTATCTTCTGGGAGTTAGCCTACTGGAGGACGCTCGTTATCCGAAACAACATGGATGTGATGCATATTGAGAAGAACGTTTTTGATAATGTGTTCAACACAGTGATGAATTTCAAGGGCAAATCGAAAGATCACCTTAAAGCGAGAAGGGATCTACAACAGTTGGGTGTACGCCGTGAATTGCATCCTCGGACAGTCAGTGGGAGGACCATACTTCCGAAAGCACCTTACTGTCTAGACAAGAAACAAGTGGAGAAGGTCTGTCAGTGGGTTAAGAATTTGAAGCTTCCGGATGGGTTTGCGTCCAACATATCTCGTTGTTGCAATGTTTCGGAATGCAAGTTCCAAGGGATGAAGAGTCACGACTGCCACGTATTCATGGAGAGATTCATTCCTATTGCCTTCCGGGGACTGTTGCCACGGGTTGTTTGCGAGACTTTGACTGAATTATCTCATTTCTTTCGAGATATATGCTCTTCTACGATCCGGGTGAGTAACATGGAAGTGCTTGAGAAGAACATTGTGGTGACGATTTGCAAGCTGGAGAAAATCTTCCCACCTTCGTTCTTTGATTCAATGGAGCATCTGCCTGTTCACTTGGCATATGAAGCTAAGATGTGTGGACCCGTGCAATATCGGTGGATGTATCCCTTCGAGAGGTAATCCTTAAATTGTTACAGTTGTTCGTTTACACTTAATGCGACATCTGTTATCATTGATATTCCACCTAACTCGATTCCCTAAACTTCTAGGTTCATGTTCCATTTAAAGAAAAAAGTCCGTAATAAGGCTCGGGTTGAGGGCTCAATTGCGGAGGCTTACGTAATGGAAGAACTTGTAAACTTTTGTAGTCAATATTTCGGTTCGGATGTTGGTACAAGGTTAAATCAACTAGGCCGAAATGATCCCGGAGCAAGCACAAATTTGGAAGGGCAATTGTCAATATTCAAGCAGTCAGGTAGTCCGTTCGGCCGAACGTATACTCGATGGCTAACAGATGAAGAGTACAGTGATGCAACAATATATGCCCTTCTAAATTGCGATGAAGTTTCGGCATTCGTTGAGTAAGCCGTAAAGTCTTAATTCACTTACATTGCTGTACATAATTGAAAGTGTGTGTTAAGCGAGTTAGATGCATATTGGTTTGCAGTGAGTTCGATGCGGAATCTTTAATCACTGATCCCGCTGGACTTGAATCTCACCGGAAGTCACAATTTGTACAGTGGTTCAAAATCCGTGTAAGATTATTTAACGAAATTATATTATGTGTTATATACAGTTCTGTGGCCAATTAGTATACTGATTTATCCTTAATGTTTACCGTCATCTACAATAGGTTCAGTCAATGGATAGACCAGTGGCCTCCTGCTTGAAATTACTAGCCGAAGGCCCTAACAAACAAACATCCTGTTACGGAGGTTATATCATCAACGGGTTTAGGTTTAACGTAAAAGATGATGACCGAACAAAACAAACCCAAAACAGTGGAGTCTTGGTCAACGGCGACTGTTATGCCGAGAATTGCATGGATTTTTACGGAGAGTTAGATGAGATTGTTGAGCTAACATATCTGGGTTCCCAAAACCGCCTGGTAATGTTCAAGTGTACGTGGTTCGATGTCACATGCAGCAGAGGAATCCGTGTTAGCTCTCAAGGGATTGTAGATGTCAATGTCAAGTCAAGACTTGCATCAGACGAGCCCTTTGTGTTTGCTAGTCAAGCTGTACAAGTCTTTTACGCGGAGGACGTCGCCAATCCCAAATCTCATTGGTATACAACTATCAAGTCCAAGAAATTGCCTGTGACATATGACAGTGAGCTAGACTCCTTTCAAGCCGACCAACCACGTGTCTTGTTCCCTGTTGAGGTCAACAACGACGAGGAGGACGATCTTCCTCTTCCGACAACACTTCTTGTGGGAGAAGAAGTCGTAGATGATGACGCGGAAGATGTTGAAAGTGTTGGAGATGATGTGACCGAGTCTACTGATGAAGAGGATGAATTAGAAGATGAAGAGGACGACGAGTCCCACGAAGAAGAGTGCGACGAGGATAGTGATGAAGATGATTCGCAAACTGAAAATGATTGACTTGTAATGTTGTAACATCACGGGAAAAATGTAGTAACATTTTAGAACTTGGTGTTTATTGATGTGTTTTTGCACATCCGTTCATATATATATATATATAGTGCCGATGATGATTTATGCCAAGATTATTGTTTTTCACGTGTTAATGTCTTTGTATATAATCTATATGAAGTCAGATATGGATAGGATACGGGCTATTCGTGGCCGGGCTGGACGCCGAGCTGCTTCCTCCCCGGTTAGTCCCACCTTGTCATTGCCTACTGATGACGAGGCACAGAGTGATCGCGGACAGCCATCGGGGGCCCAGCCCCAGCTGTCGCCGTCACCGTCGCCCCAGCCATCGCCGTCGCCCCAGCCGTCTCCATCTTCCTTTGGTTCTACCTCAGGTATATTTGATAACGGTGTTTCCTACATTTTCGCTAGCCCCATTTTAGAACTGTATTAATGTCTGTGTTTTGTAGGATCTCGACGAGGCCGTGGTCCGACACGCGGGGTACGCATCGACCCCCAGCGTAAACAGAGAGTTACGCTCACGCAGGAGGGCCTGTAAGTACTAAAAATATCACCTCATGCCTTATGTTTAAAAATTTTGGGTGTTAATTTATATTTGAACTGTATTAATTAATTTAATTACTTCTTTGGCAGGATCCTGGAGAATATGGCGAGGACGAAGATCGGCGTTCTTGTGAAGGGCCGATTCTTCGAGCCACGCATGTACTGGAAGGAATGGGATGCCGCTGCGAGGGAGGCCCTATGGGAGGAGTGGCTGGTACGGTGAAGTATTTTTTTCAGCGTTAGTAAATGTTAAATTACAGTTTGTTTTATGTTGTTAATTTGTGTTATTGAATGCATTACAGGAGGGGTTCACGTTTGATACGCCTGAGCAGCAGGGACT
>JAVXUO010002651.1:0-34896 GCA_033065855.1 Escallonia rubra
TTACAGGCCCTCCTGCGTGAGCGTAACTCTCTGTTTACGCTGGGGGTCGATGCGTACCCCGCGTGTCGGACCACGGCCTCGTCGAGATCCTACAAAACACAGACATTAATACAGTTCAAATATAAGGCTAGCGAAAATGTACTAAACACCGTTATCAACTATACCTGAGGTAGAACCCACGGAAGATGGAGAATGCACGCGCGTGTGGGATGAATCTGCGTCGGGCTGGGGCGATGCTCGAGCTGGGGCGACGGCGACGGCTGGGCGGGCTGGGGCCCCATCTGCTGTCCGCGAGCACTCTGTGCCTCGTCATCGGTAGGCAATGACGAGGTGGGACCAGGGGAGGAAGCAGCTCGGCGTCCAGCCCGCCCACCAATAGCCCGTATACTATCCATATCTGACTTCATATACATTATATACAAAGAAATTAACACGTTAAAAACAATAATTCAGGCAGAAATCATCATCGGCACTATATATATATATATATATGAACGGATGTGCAAAAACACATCAATAAACACCAAGTTCTAAAATGTTACTACATTTTTCCCGTGATGTTACAACATTACAAGTCAATCATTTTCAGTTTGCGAATCATCTTCATCACTTTCCTCGTCGCCCTCTTCTTCGTGGGACTCGTCGTCCTCTTCATCTTCTAATTCATCCTCTTCATCAGTAGACTCGGTCACATCATCTCCAACACTTTCAACGTCTTCCGCGTCATCATCTACGACTTCTTCTCCCACAAGAAGTGTTGTTGGAAGAGGAAGATCGTCCTCCTCGTTGTTGACCTCAACAGGGAACAAGACACGTGGTTGGTCGGCTTGAAAGGAGTCTAGCTCACTGTCATATGTCACGGGCAATTTCTTGGACTTGATAGTTGTATACCAATGAGATTTGGGATTGGCGACGTCCTCCGCGTAAAAGACTTGTACAGCTTGACTAGCAAACACAAAGGGCTCGTCTGATGCAAGTCTTGACTTGACATTGACATCTACAATCCCTTGAGAGCTAACACGGATTCCTCTACTGCATGTGACATCGAACCACGTACACTTGAACATTACCAGGCGGTTTTGGGAACCCAGATATGTTAGCTCAACAATCTCATCTAGCTCTCCGTAAAAGTCCATGCAATTCTCGGCATAACAGTCGCCGTTGACCAAGACTCCACTGTTTTGGGTTTGTTTTGTTCGGTCATCATCTTTTACGTTAAACCTAAACCCGTTGATGATATAGCCTCCGTAACAGGATGTTTGTTTGTTAGGGCCTTCGGCTAGTAATTTCAAGCAGGAGGCCACTGGTCTATCCATTGACTGAACCTATTGTAGATGACGGTAAAAATTAAGGATAAATCAGTATACTAATTGGCCACAGAACTGTATATAACACATAATATAATTTCGTTAAATAATCTTACACGGATTTTGAACCACTGTACAAATTGTGATTTCCGATGAGATTCAAGTCCAGCGGGATCAGTGATTAAAGATTCCGCATCGAACTCACTGCAAACCAATATGCATTTGACTCGCTTAACACACTTTCAATTATGTACAGCAATGTAAGTGAATTAAGACTTTAACTTACTCAACGAATGCCGAAACTTCATCGCAATTTAGAAGGGCATATATTGTTGCAGCACTGTACTCTTCATCTGTTAGCCATCGAGTATACGTTCGGCCGAACGGACTACCTGACTGCTTGAATATTGACAATTGCCCTTCCAAATTTGTGCTTGCTCCGGGATCATTTCGGCCTAGTTGATTTAACCTCGTACCAACATCAGGACCCGAAATATTGACTACAAAAGTTTACAAGTTCTTCCATTACGTAAGCCTCCGCAATTGAGCCCTCAACCCGAGCCTTATTACGGACTTTTTTCTTTAAATGGAACATGAACCTAGAAGTTTAGCGAATCGAGTTAGGTGGAATATCAATGATAACAGATGTCGCATTAAGTGTAAACGAACAACTGTAACAATTTAAGGATTACCTCTCGAAGGGATACATCCACCGATATTGCACGGGTCCACCCATCTTAGCTTCATATGCCAAGTGAACAGGCAGATGCTCCATTGAATCAAAGAACGAAGGTGGGAAGATTTTCTCCAGCTTGCAAATCGTCACCACAATGTTCTTCTCAAGCACTTCCATGTTACTCACCCGGATCGTAGAAGAGCATATATCTCGAAAGAAATGAGATAATTCAGTCAAAGTCTCGCAAACAACCCGTGGCAACAGTCCCCGGAAGGCAATAGGAATGAATCTCTCCATGAATACGTGGCAGTCGTGACTCTTCATCCCTTGGAACTTGCATTCCGATACATTGCAACAACGAGATATGTTGGACGCAAACCCATCCGGAAGCTTCAAATTCTTAACCCACTGACAGACCTTCTCCACTTGTTTCTTGTCTAGACAGTAAGGTGCTTTCGGAAGTATGGTCCTCCCACTGACTGTCCGAGGATGCAATTCACGGCGTACACCCAACTGTTGTAGATCCCTTCTCGCTTTAAGGTGATCTTTCGATTTGCCCTTGACATTCATCACTGTGTTGAACACATTATCAAAAACGTTCTTCTCAATATGCATCACATCCATGTTGTTTCGGATAACGAGCGTCCTCCAGTAGGCTAACTCCCAGAAGATACAAAATTTTCTCCAGTTGTGCTCTTTCCCGAACCCTGCAATCTTCTGATCCGGCACACCCTTACCGTGTGGTATGTCAGTATCAAGTGCCTCCAGGTGTGAGAGTACTTCTTCACCAGATGGGTAGTCCAGTGTGACAACCTCACGCTCGATTGTCCCGTCAAATTTATCCTTCTGCCTACGAAACTGATGGCCCGGTGGCAAAAGCTTACGGTGACATCCGAACCACGAGGCCTTTCCGCCGTGCTTTAACGTATGACCGGGGTTCACGCCCATACAAGCAGGGCATGCTAGCTTCCCATGTGTGCTCCAGCCACACGTCATTCCCAATGCGGGGAAATCATGTATAGTCCACATCAAAGCAGCCCTCATCTGAAAATTTTGTTTAAGGGATGCATCATATGTTTCGACTCCATGATTCCATAACTGTTTTAACTCATCAATCAACGGCCTTAAATACACATCTATGTCCTTACCGGGACTCTTCGGCCCCGGAATAAGCAACGACAAGAACATATACGGCTTCTTCATGCACATGCCTGGTGGAAGGTTGTAAGGGACAATAATAACAGGCCAACAGGAGTAAGGCGTGGTAGACTGACCGAAAGGGTTGAACCCATCGGTTGCCAGACCAAGTCTAACATTCTGAACTTCCTGAGCAAAGACTGGATGCCTGCGGTCAAACTCCTTCCACGCCTCTCCATCAGCTGGGTGTGTCAGCACATCGGCATCGTTGCTGCGAGTCTCACGGTGAGCCCTCATATGTTCAGCCGTATTGGAGGAGTAGTACATTCTCTGAAGCCGTGGTGTGACCGGGAAATATCGCAATATCTTCCATGCAATGTTTTTCTTCTTCCCTTTGTCCGGTTTGTACCTCGAATGATCACATACTGGACACCGTGACAAATCCTTATTCTCTTTCCAGAATAATACACAATCGTTATTGCACGCATCTATCCGGTCATAGCTCAACCCAAGTTTCCTCATCATCTTCTTCGCGTCATAGTACGACGGCGGTAGCTTTTCACTTTCGGGCAGTATTTCTTTGATTAAGGTAACAAACTCGTTAAAACCTTTCTCACTCAGCCCGTGGTCTGATTTCAACTGTAATAACCTACTAACCGCAGACAGCCGTGTGTGTTTCGGAGCTCCATCCCACAGCGGCTCTTCCGCAGCTCTCAACAACTCATAAAACTGATGAGCCCCCTCGTTCGGCGGTTGTGGACTGTCGTTACCCCAGTCAACATTAGCATGCCCAGCATCCATAATCATATCTCGATAATCATATCGTGCCTCCTCCCTAACTTCAGCTTGACTAGCCAGGTTGGACGACAATACTATCGTTTCCCCGTGATGCGTCCACCTTGTGTATCCACCCATAAAACCGTACCGACGAAGATGCCATTTTACTTCAATTCTTTTTCTCCAGTGCAACAACTCACATCTACCGCACGGACACCTTATCTTATCAAGGTCAACATGTGCAGGATGCGCATAAGCGAAGTCGAGAAATTCGTCAACGCGACACTCAAAATCTTCAGCATTCTTCCTTTTCATCCAACTTCGATCGACTGACATGACGACTGAATTATCGTACTGTATACCACCTTCAATAATGACCAGTGATTAGGCATTGCCGATGTAAATATCAATGCATGAATGTTACAACATGTCTACATATTTCCCCTCCACTCTTGAACAGGTAGTGGTCCTATCCCATTCAGAAAAGCACATGTTTATAAAACAGTGAATAACTCATGCTTAGTCCGATGTCTGTGGAAAATTCGGCAGCACCTCCCCGCATTTCTCCAAGTACACGACATCGATTAGGTGTTCTAACATTCATCTAACCTTGCTCAGGAAGGTTTGACGGATGTTAGAACACCAGATCTGTATGCACCCGGAGAAACACACGAGAACGTGTACCAAATATCCACGACATAGAACACAAAGCATGAGTCAAAACACTGTTTTATAAACAATTAGCTTTTCCAAACTGTCCAAACTGGACATCCAAAGGCTCATTACAAGGCATTACTTTGTAATGAGTACCTTTGAACGGGAACTAAGGGTTTCTATGCATGCATGCGTTCAGAAATTGATAAGATATGCAAGAATCTTTCCGAAATATCAAAACTGCAGAAAGATCGTTACATATGTTACCAATTCCACATTAAATAGAATTCGTTGGCAACGAGTTGAACCATCTCGTTGCCAATGGACTTCTCAAAACAACAACTAATATAAAGAAGGCAGGGTTTGTAAACAACGAGTAATTGAACCATCTCTGGGCAACATGGAGTAATTATGGGATGTACAAGGGCTAATTAGGGCTAACTGGGTTATTAGGGTTAATTACGAGTATTAATTATAGCTGATTAGGGTTGATTAGGACTAATTAGGGTTATTTAGTCCTAATTAGGGTTTAATTGTGCCGAGTAGTGATGATTAGTCCTAATTAGGGCTAATTGGGCTTAATTGGGTTATGTTAGGGCTAATTAATGTTAATGAGGGCTAGTTTCGGATAATTATAGCTGATTAGGGTTGATTAGGACTAATTAGGGTTATTTAGTCCTAATTAGGGTTTAATTGTGCCGAGTAGTGTTGATTAGTCCTAATTAGGGCTAATTAGGCTTAATTGGGTTATGTTAGGGCTAATTAATGTTAATGAGGGCTAGTTTCGGATAATTATAGCTGATTAGGGTTGATTAGGACTAATTAGGGTTATTTAGTCCTAATTAGGGTTTAATTGTGCCGAGTAGTGATGATTAGTCCTAATTAGGGCTAATTAGGCTTAATTGGGTTATGTTAGGGCTAATTAATGTTAATGAGGGCTAGTTTCGGATAATTATAGCTGATTAGGGTTGATTAGGACTAATTAGGGTTATTTAGTCCTAATTAGGGTTTAATTGTGCCGAGTAGTGCTGATTAGTCCTAATTAGGGCTAATTAGGCTTAATTGGGTTATGTTAGGGCTAATTAATGTTAATGAGGGCTAGATTCGGATAATTATAGCTGATTAGGGTTGATTAGGACTAATTAGGGTTATTTAGTCCTAATTAGGGTTTAATTGTGCCGAGTAGTGCTGATTAGTCCTAATTAGGGCTAATTAGGCTTAATTGGGTTATGTTAGGCTAATTAATGTTGATGAGGGCTAGTTTTGGATAATTATAGCTAATTAGGGTTGATTAGGACTAATTAGGGTTATTTAGTCCTAATTAGGGTTTAATTGTGCCGAGTAGTGCTGATTAGTCCTAACTAGCGCTAATTAGGCTTAATTGGGTTATGTTAGTGCAAGTTACGACTAATTAGGCTAACTATAATCAATATGCGCATAATTGGGTTCATTTGGGCTAATTTGGGGTAATTACAGCTAATTTGATTTTCATTAGGTTCTTAGGGTTAATTAAAACTAATTAGGCTCGTTAGAGCTAATTAGGGTTAATTGATTTACTAAAATATTGTTAATCATGACTAATTAGGGCTAATTATAGCCAGTGCTGGAGCCACGATGAGATTCTAGGGGCTGCATGCTAAAAATGTCGCACTAACCTAACTAACCTAAATTTAATGCACATTCAACAACCTCAATTCCGACACCTCATAGAGGGTGTCGATATGGTGTCCGATACGTGTCTGACACCTCCGGACACGTGTCCGACACATACCGACACGTGTCCGACGCCCACCGACATGCACCTCCAGACACATCGGCATACGTTAATTTGTGTTTTAAATGTCGGACACCGTCGATCAGACGTGGTGTCCGTGTCTGCGCTAACTAACAGGTATCTCAATCCAATTGGGTCCCATCCTCCGTCAACAACCTCAATTCCGACACCTCATAGAGGGTGTCGATATGGTGTCCGATACGTGTCTGACACCTCCGGACACGTGTCCGACACATACCGACACGTGTCTGACACCTCCGGACACGTGTCCGACGCCCATCGACACGCACCTCCATACACATTGGCATACGTTAATTTGTGTTTTAAATGTCGGACACCATCGATCAGACGTGGTGTCCGTGTCTGCGCTAGCTAACAGGTATCTCAATCCAATTGGGTCCCATCCTCCGTCAACAACCTCAATTCCGACACCTCATAGAGGGTGTCGATATGGTGTCCGATACGTGTCTGACACCTCCGGACACGTGTCCGACACATACCGACACGGTGTCCGACGCCTCTGGACACGTGTCCGACAGCTCCGGACACGTGTCCGACGCCAACCGACACGCACCTCCAGACACATCGGCATACGTTAATTTGTGTTTTAAATGTCGGACACCGTCGATCAGACGTGGTGTCCGTGTCTGCGCTAACTAACAAGTATCTCAATCCAATTGAGTCCCATTCTCCGCCAACAATCTCAATTCTCAATTCTAAAAGGCTCAATGCAATAAAAATTAACAAAAATCACACATTCAATCCAATTGGGTCCCATCCTCCGTCAATAATCTCAATATCTCAAATGTTCAATGCACAATTAACAATTTAAAATCATCAATTAACAACCTAAAATCATCAATTAATAATCACAATTACTTCAAATGCACAGCTAATAACCTAAAATCATCAATTAACAATCTAAAATCACAGATCAATAATCACAATTCTCAAATGCACAATTAACAACCTAAAATTATCAAACAAATTATCAAGGTTCAAATGGGAAAAAATTGTTCAAAATGCACATATCCGATGCGCTTGAATTATTTCAATTTAGGGTTCGATTGTATCAGGCATTCAATTTAGGGTTCAATTAGTTTAATTTAGGGTTCGGTTCGATTAGGGCGGTTAGGGCATTCAATTTAGGGTTTAATTAGAGTTCAATTACATCAATTAGGGGGTTCCATTGATTCAATTTAGGGTTCGGTTGATTTGGGGCATTCAATATAGGGTTCAATTAGTTCAATTTAGGTTTCAGTTGGATTAGGGTATTCAATTAGTTTAATTTAGGGTTCTGTTCGATTAGGGCGGTTAGGGCATTCAATTTAGGGTTTCATTAGAGTTCAATTACATCAATTTAGGGTTCAATTAGGGGGTTCCATTGATTCAATTTAGGGTTCGGTTGATTTGGGGCATTCAATTTAGGGTTCAATTAGTTCAATTTAGGTTTCAGTTGGATTAGGGTATTCAATTTAGGGTTGAATTAGTTTAATTTAGGGTTCGGTTGATTTAAGTCATGTGGTATCTAGGGGTCAGTTAGGTCAAGTCAGTCCTAAACATGTGAATTATTCTACCATTTAGCTTTCTAAACAAGCTACACTGCCATTTTATCAAAGTACCTTAATTTCTTGAACTCCATTTGATCTTATTTAGTTATGCCATTTGATGTGTACTTGATCTGAATTATCCCAAATCTATCTTAATTACGTAAACAATGGTCGAAACTCAATTATCTTTCAATACTAAGATATCTTAATAATGACAACTTCATGGTTACAAACCAAAATAGTTTCTGTAACTTTTTCAAAAAGACAAAACCATTGCTTATAGATCACGTCCTAGCACTTCCCAAAAGGTCAGGCGTGGTGAATACAAACGTCGACATCTTCTAGACACTATTCATGCTTCGAACATTTCTGCCTTTTGTCACAAAAAGATAGGTGGGGAGCAACCTCTACTGCCATTTTTACCATCAATTGTTCCATCTACAACTCAAACTCTCTATGACCGTTTATATGGTTCATCTCCCGATCGTAGTTTAATTACGGTCTAGGACCTAATGCGCATCTTTGTTGTTTCATACATATTGTATCGAACATAAAGGGTAAAGGTGTTGGAATCCCATCTCCAAATGTTGGTGCACCTCTTTGCATGTTGTTTTTTGGGAACAAGATGTACTTATTTATGTCTTCGTTTCATTTATGTACAATATTCGGTGTTCCATATTTTGCTGATTTGTCTATCCACTCTGATGATTCTGGTGAACGAGACATGCCACCACCAATGATCTTGCTACAACTAACCAAACGTCCACCTTACCTTCATGCTCGTCCATAACAGGCACAAAACCAGCAGTATATCTTTAGGACTTTCACTATCGATTATACTGTTACTTCTTTACACGAGCATCAATCTTATCGAGAGGCTAGTTCTAACCTAACTTGGCAGTACACAATGTATAATGAGTTACAGGCTTTGTCTAAAACTCGTATAATGAGTTACAGACCCATAATCTTCATGTTTTTGTTTCGTCTTTTTAATTTCTCTCCTAGTCTTTTCTCTCTTCTGCTTCCTTGCAGTCTGACACGATAACGGGGATACCAAAGCTGTGAATCAACAGAAATTTGGTGCAATGATAAACATAAACACCTCAAACTGATAGTGCTACCAGATCGATGGGGGCGTACAGATCATTGTACATACTTAACCCCCAATGTGCAAAGGGAAGCAAATGGTAACGACAAATATCTCGTATGCAGGAGAATCGGGCCTGTGAAGTTGCAGAAATAAGTTACCTCACGTGTAGTTTCTTTAAGTTAAGCCGCCGGGGTCGAGGGAAGTCACCGCCGGTGTCGAGGGAGGTCGCCGCCGGTGTCGAGGCTTTCGGTGGCGTCGAAGGTGGGGCAGGATGTGAGAACGGCGGTGGCACAATCGCCGGAAATGGGTTTTGGGATTTTCAAAGAGAGAAGCAGTGACAGTTCAAACCAGATCTGAGAGTTAAATAGACTTTTACGACGGAATAACGCCGTCGCTAAAAGTCCGTCGGTGAAGACCTGTTTGTACCGACGGAGGTTTCTGTCGGTAAAACGCCTTTTCGCCGATGGAGTTTTTTGCGACGGAATAAATCCGTCGCTTAAATAATATTTTACGACAGAGTTTTACTGACGGAGGTTTCGTCGCAAAAGACGTCTTTTCTTGTAGTGAAAATTCAACGAATTCTAAAGTGACTCAATCATAATTAACCCTAATTAACACATTAACTCTAATCAACCTTAATTAGCTCTTACTTAAACCCTAATTAACAATAATTAAGTCTAATTAAACCCAATTAATTCTAATTAAATCTATTTAGCCCGAATTAGCATTAACCCTATTTAGCTCGAATTAGCCATTATTAGCCCTAATCGGCCTTAATTAGCCCTAATTAAAACTGATTAACCATAATTAACATTGATTAACCCTAATTTACTATTAATTTAATCTCTAATTAACCCTAATGACCCCTGATTAACCTAATTAAACCCTAATTGTCATGATAAATCGTAGACAAATTAAACCCTAATTAAACCCAATTGGGGTAATTAACTATAATATACTCTAATTAGGCTCAATTAGCCCTAGGTAGCTTGAATTAAACCCTGAATAACACTAATTGAGTCTAATTAAACGCAATTAACTGTAATTAACCCTAAATAGCTCGAATTAGCCCTAATTAACTTCACATGATTACCTTAATTAGCTCTTAATTAAACCCTAATTAACAATAATTAAGTCTAATTAAACCCAGTCTATTAACCCTGTTTAGCTCTCTCTCGTGTTTCAGTACCTTGTTTGCGTGACTTTAGGGAGAGAGAATGGAGTTCCCTCCATGGTTCGTCCAACCATCAAGTGAAGTTGGAAGATTCAGAGGTACAAGGATGCTTAATATTAAAGAGCCTAAATGTTTCGCTTTTATACATGACCCAGTACTGTGTATCTAGTTGGAAATTAGCCTAAAATGTCCACAACTTCCTTCTCTTGCCACTAATTTGCAGTTACTTTTATCTATTTAGGTCCGGTAGAAAATGATTTGGTTATAGTGAACTTGAGCTGAGAAAATCATCATTCATAAATCCTTTAATATCTAACGATCCACCAAATCAGGATTCTCAAGTAAATCCGGTGCTTTTGGTTGGTAAATTATGGATTCAAAAATTTTCCTTAGTTCGTCATGTTGAACCATCTCATCTAAGATGTAATCTTCCGAGACTTTCGATAACACTTTTGCCTCGCAACTCTCCATGACTACAGAAGAGAAGACTTTCTAAGACAAAATGACTTTCTCAGCCTGTCGCAGACATTTCCTACCCTCTATTGTTCCTGAGGTAATTAGATAGTAAATATACACAGTTTTCTTCTGACCAATCATGTATGCCCAACATATGGCTTTCCTTTCAACTGATGGATTCTGACCAATATCAAGTAAAACAACTCTCGACGCCCCAACCAAATTTGTACCTTCTGAACAAGCCTTTATTGAGGCCAAAAGGGCTAATTAGGATTAATCAGTTTTGATTAGGGTTAATTAGATCCGATTAGGACTAATAAGGGTTAATTCGAGCTAAATAGGGTTAATGTTAATGAGGGATAATTCGAGATAAATACGGTTAATTGAGTTTAATTAGACATAATTATTGTTAACTAGGGTTTTAAGTAGCGGCAACCGACCATTCGTTCTCTAAATGATCCTACAAGCGATGTATAGGGCTAATTAAGGCCTCTATAAAGGCTTGTTCAGAAGGTATAAATTTGTTGGGGTGTTGAGAGTTGTTTTGCTTGATATTGGTTGCAGTTGAAAGGCAAGCCATATGTTGGGCATACAAGATCGGTCAGAAGAAAACTATGTATATTTACCATCTAATTACCTCAGGAACAATGGAGGGTAAGAAATGTCTGCAGCAGGCTGAGAAAGACCTTTTGTCTTAGAAAGTCTCTCTTCTACAGACATGGAGAGTTGCCTGCCAAAACTATTATATGAAGTCTCGAAAGATAACATCTTAGACGAGATGGTTAAAAATGACGAGTTAAGGGAAATTTTTGAGTCCATAACTTACCAACTAAAATGTAATAGCCCCGAAAATCTGGAGCTCTACAGCCTTGAACTCCCGGGTCGTTAACCTACCGGATCACATCAAACCTGTCAGACCTGCTCACTAACACATATTCCAAATCATCTAATTCAACATCAACTCAGATTTCTCAAAACACTAGATCACAACTGCTTAGCTTAAACTATTACAGCTTAAGTTCTTCGCAATTCAAATTTCCTAAGAACAAATTAACAGTATCGAACTGTGTAGGGGTCCTACTGTAGAGTGGTGATGGCTCATCAGAATCTCACTCAGACTCTAAACCCCATTCCCGAGAATAGGATCAAAACCTATTGATCAAAACCCCCCATTCTACTGTTGATTAAAACCTGCAGAAAGGAATCAAACGAATGGTGAGCTTTTAAGAGCTCAGTAAGGTCGTAAAAGGACCAACAAAAGAATTACAAAATGATTCAAAGAATCCAACTGACGAAGATTTCCAGAATACTTCAAACGGTCAAAAACTCAATGATTTCTAAATAGGATGAAAATTCATCAGAAATAAATACCAAAACAGACAAATACAATCATGATGGGTTTCAAAACGATCTATAAAAGATCATCTTCAAAGCCATCATTCCAAAATACGATGATGGTTTTCCAAAGGATTTCAAAATGTACACAGATAATTTGAGACAGTTCTTTCCAAAATACTCTGAAGATTTCTCAAAAAGATTTCAACACGAGCACAAATTATTTCAGAGAATACTTTCCAGCCATTTCCGTAACAGTCACGGTAATAAACAGAGCAGATAAAATCAAAAATCAACGTTGATCTTGGGCGATTGCAATGCCATCCCAGCAAGCTAACAGAGTGTACACATGCATGATGTACCAGAATAATTACTAGTCCACTTGGGTACTAGCCTGCTTTTCATGCAGGATTCATACCAGCCTTATTACGCCCTCCCACAAAAGGAAAACCCAGGTCAACACAGAAAAATCAACAATATCAATGAGCATTAGCATAAGCTCAATTCACCAGAATCAGATCGGATTTTAATAACCGTAACATACCAAATAGGTCATCATGTTAAATTCCAGAAGAAAATCACAAATAAACAGTAAAACGATTGCGAATAGTTATCGGATTTAGGCACAACAATTCGGAAGAACGGATACAACAATTATCAGATTTGCTCAGCATACAATACATGCGAGCATCACAAAGATTTCCAAACAATCGATTCAGGTTCAACATTGGGATTTTCTGGGCAATAACATGATGATGTCAGTACATAATTCAAATTTTGGCATTAGTCATAAGTAAATCAAATGAGTGCTTACCAGTACGAGTTATCAAAATAAGGGTTCAGACAAAAATCTTTACCCAGGGTTCAGATAGAATCCCTTACCAGGATCCGTAGCTAAACTATCTAACTGGAAGTCTTTAACTTTAACATAAATGGAATAATCGAATCATTAGAACACAGACTATAGCAAAATATTATAACTTAATACGCACTCACACATACTCCCAAAATGAACCCCCTCTTACCGGGTATGTAAAATTACAAAAATGCCCCTCCCAGACTTAAATCGCCCAAACGGCCTTCCCGATAGTAGAATTACTAAAATAACCTTCCCGTGTCTGAATTTATGCAAAAATACCTTTCACATGTAAAATTACCAAAATACCCATGGGGGTTTCCGGCACCGGAAAAATCCCAAAAACATTTTAAAGTACTATTTTTAACATCTCGATGTCATTTCTGGACTAAAAAGTCTTTTAGAAAATTTTCGCCAGAAAATCCCGAACTGGTGTTCGGACCGAACGCTAAAAGGCCAGTTTCGCGAAAAATATCTATCGGCCTCAGAATGGCCTAAAATTTTGTAATATGAATCATATCAGTAAAATAGGGTTTCCATAAATTTTTCAGAATAAAATAACTTGGTTTACTAGGTTAAATAATTCGATAATTATTCTTAGTCGATATGCTAGTTTAGCACCCTTCGCGGATACTGAAAATTCCTGGAAAATTTAGCACCCTTCGCGGATATTGGGGGTTACAGTTTCGTACTTTGTCTAATTCTTCCCCTAACTATTTATAAAAATTCATGGAAAAAACTGCTTAATTATTTTTATATCTTTAGTGACGAAAACGGTTACTGTTCAAATCAACCCACATAGTATTTCGCCTTTTATACATGCACTTCATCTTCAACCTTCAATCAGCTGCACACCTGGGTGCATACTTCTCACAATGACGCATGAGTTTCCTCAATAACTCATCTTAAATCAATTAAACTCATTACAATCCAATTATTCATGCCCTAACTCCTTTAATTTACACCATTACACACAATCATACCCACTAGCAACATGAAGAACACACACATATATATACACCATGTATATTCAACCGAATTTCAACTAAGTTTCCACAATTTCGCAATTATGGTTCAAGATCATACCTTGATGGGTTTAGGTTCATCCCTTTTTTTCTTCCCCTCATTCTTCTTCCTTCTTTTTCTTCCTCCCCCCTTTTTGTTTCCTTCTTCCCCCTGGTTCCTTCTCCTGTGTCTTTGGCTGTTCTTAACTTCCCTTTATTTCCACTTTACACCCCTAACCAATTTTCTTTTGTATTTTCACTTCATGATTCTTATCCCCACAATAGTTTATTATTTCCCAACACTTTGTCAGCTCAATTAATCAAGAGGTGGCAAACACTCGGCTGAATTCTTCCCAAATTGACACCTAATGCCACTTTTCATAATTTACAAAATAGCCCCTAACTTTGCATAATTGCATTTAAGCCCCAAAAAATTTTCAATCTTCATTAATTTAACTAGATGTCACTAAAACATAGACTATCACCCATTTTATTATTTTTCGTCACTGAGACATTAATTTACAGTTATGCTCCCAAAGTTTTTTCCAAAATTACAGAAATGCCCCCAGAATTTCAAAAACTCTTTTAAGCTTCAATACTCTACTAATACTCGAGCATTGCTCAAAATTAACGGCCGTTTATTTTTTGGAGCACCGATGGTTATTTAACCCGCTCCCAAAATTTGGGACATTACACAAAAGCACTGAATTTACTTGAGAATCCTGATTTGGTGGATCGTTAGATATTAAAAGATTTATGAATGATGATTTTCTCAGCTCGAGTTCACTATAATCAAATAATTTTGTACCAAACCTAAATAGATAAAAAGCAACTGCAGATCAGTGGCAAGAAAAGGGAGTTGTGGATATTTTAGGCTAATTTTCAACTAGATACACAGTACTGGGTCATGTATAAAAGCGAAATATTTGGGCTCTTTAATATTAAACATCCTTGTACATCTGAATCTTCCAACTTCACTCGATGGTTGGACAAACCATTAAGGGCACTCCACTCTCTCTCCCTAAAATCACGCAAACAAGGTACTGGAACAGGAGACAGAGCTAAATAGGGTTAATTAGACTTAATTAGCTTTAATTAGACTTAATTATTGTTAATTAAGTTTTAAATAAGAGCTAACTAAGGTGAACATGCCGATTTAATGTGGTAATTAGGGGCAATTAGGGCTAATTCAAGCTATTTAGGATTAATTAGGGGTGAGCATTTAAACCGTTCAAACCAATCCAACTGGTCAAACCGAACCGACAGATCACAAAATGATTTAAAGAAACAATTGGTTTGGTTTTTTTTTACCAAACCGATGTTCGATTCGGTTGGTTTTTTCGAAACCGTTCTAAACCGAACCGTACCGAACCTATATATATATCTAATTAAAAATTTATAAATCTTTATGTAGTCTTAGTCATTATTTAATTTTTGCTATACTTATGATCTAACCACCACATATATGTGTAAACTCTACCTAATTTCAATAGGTAGGCTCTAAAAAACTAGTTATTATGTGTATAAATAATGCTAAATAATCAATATTTAGGCCCAAAAAAATCCAAAAATTAATTACTAACCCAAACAGGTCAATCCGTTCGATCCGTCTAAATCGTTGAAACCGAACCGTTCAACTACGGTTTGGTTTTTTTTCTTTCAAACCGATGGTGGTCGGTTCGGTTTGGTATTCAGCCTTCAAACCGAACCAACCGAACCGTGCTCACCCCTAAGGTTAATTACAGTTAATTGCGTTTAATTCAATTAGTGTTATTCAGAGCTTAATTCAGGGTACTTAGGGCTAATTGAGCCTAATTAGAGCATATTACGGTTAACTACCCTAATTGGGTTTAATTAGGGTTTGGCTACGATTATCGGGACAATTCAGGTTTAATTAGGTTAATAAGCGGTGATTAGGACAAATTAGAGATTAAATTAATAGTAAATTAGGTTTAATCAATGTTAATTTGGGCTAATCAGTGTTAGTTAGGGCTAATCGGAGTTAGTTGGGTTTAATTAAAGTTACTTACTATAAACTAGAGTTTAATTAAGAATTAATTAGGGTTACTCAGTTTTAATTAGGCCGCATGCGCGTCCTCCCCGGTATGACTGCACGTGCCGTGATAGGAGCGTCCCCACCCCGTGCTGCATCTCCGCAGACACCGACCGTGGAGCGCTCGTCGGTACATGAGGATGAGATATGTCACATTGTCGCGGAGGTGTATAAGATGATCACGGCGCATAATCAGGTACAACCACTATATGTGTTTGGTAAACACTATATACTATGTGCTATCGAGATTAATGCATCTGTGCCTTTACATGCAGGGAACGACTACTGGACATGTCGAGCCGGATCCGGATCATAACGCCCCCGTGGACAAGGACGATCACAAGATCTAGATCCAGGACCTGCCGACCCCTGATAAACCCTTCCCCTACTAACTATTTGTATCCCGCTCCCGTGTCCCCCCCCCCCCCCCCGGACTTGTACTCCCCTCCGCTCTCTTACTCTATTGTACCCCGCTCCCGTGCCGTCCTGAACTTTGTATACATTTTGTTTATCGATTAGTATAGAATCCATTCTTTATATATATGTATTGTGTCTGTTTTAGGGTTAAATAATTGCTAATCCATCAGCAATTATTTAAGCCTAATATGCATTGAGAAATATCTGTTGGATTGTGATTGTTGATAATTTATAATTACAAGTTTGGGTATTAAGAAAATAAAAAAGAAAATTTTCCGTCGCTAAAACTCTTACTTGTTATTAATAAATGACTTTTAGCGACGGAAATTCCCTCGCTAAAGTTTTAAACGACAGACTTTTAGCGACAGATAATCCATCGCTAAAAGTCATAAATTTTTGAATAATTTTTAGCAACGGTTACAACTTTTGGCGACGAAATGTTTCGTCGCTAAATATTTTACATAATAAACTATTTTCAATAAAAGAAAATGAATTAAATACGAAAAATATATTTAGCGACCAATATTCTGTTGCTAATTGTATTAATAAATCCGTCGCTGAAAGTCAACTTTTAGGTGACGGATTTTAAAATTCCGTCGCAAAACGTTTAGCAACGGGGTTATAGGCAACAGACTTTTAGCTACGGGGCATACGTCGCTAAAAGTCTTTGCCAACGAATATAGGACTTTTAGCGACGGACATCCCGCGCTAAAAGTCTTTGCCAACGAATATAGGACTTTTAGCGACGGACATTTCCGTCGCTAAAAGTCCTTTTTCTTGTTGTGATTTTGTAGTGAAACACGGAAAAAGACCACAAGATTCTAAATAAACTCGAGGACCATGACGCAGATATGAAGTCGGACTTTACAGGGCTTCCTATGTATCCTCGGGGTGGAATCATACCAGCGTAGTTCATGAAGCAACAAGGATATTGTTTGAATCTGGAGGCAACAATAACAATGATTAGTAGTCGAGCAATATATTAACGAAACTTTTGTTTATAGCTAGAGCCATTGAATCGATTTGAGTGGTTGACATACAAAACCCATATCTAGATGTCGGAGCCTTAAAATTGATTTGAAAGGGTCGTCTAGATATGTAAAAGAAGTAATAGCCTATCCTTTGTCAGAGCCACCAAATTGATTTGAATAATCGATGGATAGAGCCGCACATCTAGATGTGGGAGCCCGTAAATCGATTTTAAAGGGTCATCTATATGTATAAAAGAGGGAATCTTGCCTATTTTTAGAGCCACCACATTGATTTGGATGGTCGACGGACAAGATAATTGTATTGCAAGACGCCGGAGCCACCAAATGGATTTGAATGGTCGTCTAGTTAATATGAGAATAACTTTGGAGATGGGCGGAGCGACCAAATCGATTCGAGTGGTTGAAGGACAAAGTAAACACTTGACTAAGAATTGGAACCAACAACACATGACAGTGGCTGGTCGCACAATCAAGATCGGACTTATATCTAAGAGTCAGAACCAACAATACGTTAAAGCAGTTGGTCGCTTAGCTAAAATTTTGGAAACATCACTCAAAGCCAGAGCCAACATGTCCAAGGACAGCTGGTCGTTGAACGCCGAACATATCAATATAATTGATATGAAGAAAATGTTGCTTTTAACAACAAACACAGGATTTTTCATTGGCCTTACACTGTACAAAAATCACGGAACTCGAATTTGAGTAATCAGAGGATAAGATAGCAGACATGCGCATGCACGCATGCAGTCACGGAAATGTGGGATAGAAAATGCTCTAGGCGGAATGAGCTAGGTATCACGCTAAATGTACAGGCAAGTAAAAAACACAAACTTAAGTAATAGAACGGTCATGCAAACACGCAAGGCACATAAGCACACGAGTACATAAAAGTGTATTTCACATAAGTGTGTGTGTGTGTGTGTCTATTTATATATATATATATGGGGAGCTGACCCACAGAGATCTCCAACCCCTAGTCTAACCGGTACTCTTACTAGTGGTTAGCCTTGCCCCCCAATTACCCTGAATCCATTCACTATTTAAGATACCTTCGGCCCGATTAGGCCCCTAACCGCTACTAAGTGTAGCAGTTAGTCAACAAAATATTCAATTTGAGCCGTCCACAACCTTTAGTGGACGGTCAGATCATTGATGGAGAAATAATTATTTCTCCACTGGTAGATGTAGATCTGCTCCTATATCTATCTATCTATCTAATTTAAGATACCTTATGCCCGAGTAGGCCCCTAACCACTACTAAGTATAGCGGTTAGTGTACGAAATATCCAATATGAGCCGTCCACAACCTCTAGTTGATGGTCAGATCATTGCTCAAGAACTAACTTGTCACAACCCGAACCAATGGGCAGGCCCGCAAGCTAGGCACGTGACCGGCCGCAGACCCAATACATTCCAACCAAGGGCTCTGCCAGGCCTTACTACAATCATGTGACTCCAAAATAATTCTAATTTACGGACCTCCAAAAATTCGAATAAAACTCTCATTACATGTCTTTAAAACTTATAAAGAAAACTCGAGGAGACCTAAGCTCCTTACATCAGTTCAAGCATAACGTAAATTAACATAGACTAAAATGTTCGAATAATGGACACTCATTATTCTAAAAGTTCTCTTCGGGCACTACTCCCCCGTGTGGCTCATACGGCTCCGCTTCCCTTAAGTCGTCACCTAAAAAATAAGGAATGAGCGAAAGCCCAGCAAATACACCAGCCATGTTCCTAAAATAAGTTTGAAATTTCTAAAACATGCCATGGGTTTTCCTTCAACAAATCAAACATTCGATTATTGTCATTCGTAAAAAACAATGTCTTTCATATACATATACACATATACATGAAATTTCAGAAGAAAAGATGTTCAAATCTGAGTACAACCATCATTCATTCCATTCACATCAGAAACATATATTTCTTTTCGTAGGTATGCTGCGGTCAGCGTACGAGCCCCCCTGACTAGGGCCCGAAATCCCTCCTACACCCGGGATAAAATAATCATGTGGACGCAAGGGCGCACCACCAGCCATAGTACTATGCATCAACGTATGAGCCCCGTTGACCAGGGCCCGAAATCCAACATTCCCCCGTTGGATATGGGGCACAGCAACCAAGACGAGTTTCATTGCTCATTAACATGTACTCAGTAAAATTTTATGACTCACACGACATTCCATGGCATTCTTTCAAATTACATTTCTCATCAAATATTTCAGAAATAAAACATATGCAGAATCAATCTTTGAACTTCAATTGATCAAAACATAAATACATATTATAGTTTTTGCAAATAAATATACGGAGGAACATGACAGGGGTACTTACCTCGCTCAAAATCTGTTTCTGGTATTTGCTCAAATGCCGGCCCTAGCTCTTGACTATCAAAACCTAAATAACAAATCATACAGATGTCATTTATTGACGCTCGGGCACGTTTAGGTATTATGTTTCTTTTAGATGAGTAAACTTTACCCAACCATCCCCCGACTTATGTATAATTACCTATCTGCACTTTGTCTGAATCTATTCAGAAGAGGTCCTTAGAAATAATTTAATAACTATCGTGACAATGAAGCGTTACGCTATATCCGTTCAGGCGCTACGCCGCTAACATAGCAAACGACCTTAAAATATTTCGAAACTTTAGACATTACGTTATCTTAGCTACATAAGATTATTGTAGGAGTTTCAGAATTCAATAACTTAGTTTACTATTCTATAATACACTAATGTCTCTATCACGAATAAAATTAGTTAACATTCTTCCCGAGCTCCGAAAAATCTAAACGTTTTACTGTGTGTAGGTCTTGAAAAATAAACCTAAGTTACTTCTTTAAGTTTTGCCCAAAAGATTTTCTAGATATATTTTAAAAATTCGAAAGAAACTGCTGGAATAAGATAGTTTTTTAGCGACACTTTTGAGTTCAATTTAGACCGAAGCTTTTACCTCTCTGCCACTATCTTCTTCTCCTTCATAATACAGAATCTTTCACCCGAACTACCTCACATGCAAAACTCACCAACACAGCAACTTCACACAGCCATATCTATATCTCTAATCTCCACACCCACACATATATATATATATATATTAACAAAACCCCATTTCTTTCTCACACGTATATATATCAATTCCATGTCTTTCTCACAGGATCTTCCCCCCTCTCCATTCTCTCACGCATACAGTGTATCTCTTCAAACCCACTTGCACCCTAACACTCATTTGCACTTAACACTCACTTCTATACACAACCACACACTCACTCATAATATACCCACACACCCATATGCATATCACTCAATCTGCTTCAACACAATATACCCATTAATTGTCTTCAGCCTTCATTCTTGCACCCTACACATGCACTCACATTCACACTTGAACGCCCACATGCGAGCTACATGCAGCAGCTTCTTTCCCTCACACTCATGCAGCAACACCTTCAAGACGCTCACTCACTAATCCCTACAAATGCACACACCCACAATACAATATAGTTGCAGCCCCTTAACCGTTGCTTCCCCTTCCCTTCGTCCCTTTCAAGCACACAGCGCAGCCCATCTTCACACACTGCACCATCACCTCTCCCTCTCACCCGCGCACACATATAACCATAGTACACATACATGCTGCCACGGCAGCCTTGCTTTTGAGTCCACTGTCTCACGGCAGTGGTGCTCCTCTGCCGCAAAACTCACGTATGTTACAACCAACCGAACTCAACTTAATACACTTCAAGGCAGCCATCCCTGCGCGACGCAAGGCAACACTCCGCTCCTACTTTCTCTTCTCCTCTTCCGCACATGGCCGCTTCACAATGCACATCCACGCAACCCATCGGCCGCGTCTCCATCCACTTCCATTCCACGGTAACCATGGCTGTACGAACCCATCAAGGCGCCATGGTGGTTGCCGCAAATCCCACGTATATATATCTACACCCCTAGATATTACATCCGATCCTTATACATATACTAACAGCTATTTCATTTCAAGGGAGACCCATGTACATCTACCCATGACACCAATTCATATAAAACTTAACACCAAAGCAAAACTTACCGGAAGAACATTCTTCGATCGCCGAGATCTCCTTCTATGTGCTCCGCCGTTTCCAGATGTGTGGCAGCTTAGGGTCGGCTGACCCATGAAGTATGTGTATATATATGTAACAACCCTAAGTTGTAGAATTACAACAAATCCCCCCTAACTATATCCGAGTCCTTTAAATTCTATTCGGCACTTTTATGGTTGCAAAAATGTCCATCATAATTATTTATGAAAGATTTCGTATTAAAAGAATTTAACGGGTTACTACTTAACCCCGCTACACTACTTCGTAACTAAAGCTGCCAATAAAATATCGACGCTAACTATATGTATAAAATTGTCGCTAAAGGTTTCTAGAAAAATACCAGTTAACGCTAATCCTTGCCAACGACATTAATCAATATCAATAATATCTGTTATCGTTAAATTTTTCTCATCATTCTAAAATTATCACTAAAGATCATCATTATAATGCTCCCCAAATTCGTCGCTAAAAACTCAAAAGAACATCACTCTTAGAAACTGTTGCTAAAGTAATAATAACCGGTTAAGCCTAGGTTCGGGGTATTACATAACTATTTCTCCATCGGTAGATGTAAACACCCCCCCCCCCCCACACACACACACACACACATATATATATATCTATATCTATATATATATATATATATATATATATATAGGGGAAAGCGAATATATTGCTATCCTTAGGCAACTTGCCTAAGGCTAGCGACCAAAACTACGTAGTTTTAAGGTGCTTTAATTAAAATCCTTTCTGAAGTCCTTATATTCCTTTTTTTCATACACCGCAACTCTCCACTACCGGCCTCCACTCTCCATCATTGTCTGCCAATTTTCAGAAATGCAAATGCATCCTCAATAAATTATTGTAATGGTTTTTTGATGATTAACCAAATAATTCGTTCAAGAAGAAAAAAAAATATGCTCAGATGCCATGAGTCTTCTACCACCACCGATCATGACCACGGCCGCCACCACCACCACCAACGAGCCCACCACCTTTCCTCCTACTAACAAATCAACCACCACAATCGCCATCTATTCCAGATCTAAGCCTTACTTCAAAACTGCACAGCATCTTCACACTCAATTCATCATCACAAATAAAACCCAATTCAAATCAAATCCACTAAATTTTAATTAGCCCAAAGCTCAAATCTGTAGTTTGTTGTCGGGTGTTTAATCAGATCGATGGTAGTTAGTTGCTATTGTAGATGGTGATCAGTGCGGTGGGCTTGGCGGTGGTGGTAGTGGATCGATGGCGCGCAGTTTATGTCGAAAAGTCGAGGGGTCGAGCGATGGGATTTATGGCCGGCGGTGTTGGGTTTCAGGAATTGTGACGGGGATCTGTGGTGATGGGTCTCTGGTTTGTTGATGGTGGGGTTGCTGGTTCGCCGGTGTGGAGGCTGGGTAAGGCGGTAATGGCTGATCTCGCTTGGAAGAGAGACCAAGAGAGGCTTGGCAGTGGTGTAACTGGTTTATGATAGTGGGATTGGTCGATCGCCGGTGTGGAGGCTGGGCGACGGTGGGTTGTCTAGTGTTAGCTGATCTGATGAGAGAGAGAATATGATGGGAGAGAGAAAAACTGAACAAAAAGAGTTATAAACATCTCAGCAAAACTACGTAGTTTTGGTCGCTAGCCTTAGGCAACTTGTCTAAGGCTAGCAACATATTCGTTATTCCCATATATATATATATATATATATATATGTATATGGGAGCTGATCCATTGCTCGCGCTGGCAACTTATATATATATATATATATATAGGGAGCTGATCCATTGCTCGCGCTGGCAACTTGGGTTAAGTTGCCAGCGCGATCTGACCGTTCACGAGCGATCTGTGGGCGGTGCAGATCTTTTTTTTTACGTTTTTTTAAATCCGTCCGCTACATTATGTAGCGGGCGATTTTTTTGACGAATATACCCTCAATATCAAAGTCAAGATGTTATATTTTGGACAATCTGACTCTACCAATCCCCGCATCCATTCTCACTTTTCTCTCTTTTCAGGAAAAAAAAACCATTCATTCTCCTGTTCATCTCTTTCTCTCTCTCTCTCAACTGGGTTCCTCTGCCTTCGTCTCCTGACTTTCCCCAACCCCAGATCTATCGTCATCGCTAACACCTCGACATCGTATCTGTAGCCTTGGCGTCCCGCCGCCGCTGCCGTAGCTTCAACGTCTTCGCAGCCGTAGCTCAGTGTCACCGCAACCGCCACTGTTGTTGCTAGATCTGCGCATGGGCCAACATCCATTACAGACTTTTTTAAACGCTATTTCTGCAAGTACTTGAGTTGGGTTGATGCAATGCAACATCACCAGACTAACAGCTTTAAGAAGTACACTAGCGGATGAAACGGATCGTGGCCGCCTATCTCATATCTTGATTCTGAAACATGTTTTCATTTGAGGAAACGTGTTCTTGTTTTCAGCACGTTAATCCTTTGCAATTCCAACTTTTTGTTTTATTTTGAGTTCTTTATTATCAGGATTATCTCCCATCCTTCTTTGGTCCAAAGTGAAAGAAAACCAACAAAAACAATTGCTAGCAGATGGCAATAGAATATGCAGTACTCCGTATTGTGCTAGCCAGATTGGGTGGTCTTGGCAATTGAATAAGAAGAAGACCAGATTGGGTGGTCTTGGAAAGTTTTGGTTTTTTGTGATCCAAAAGGATTTGTGGGCGGACAAGAGAGACCAGAGAGAGAGAGAGAGAGAAGATGAGAGGAGGAAGACAGATAGAAAATTGGGTTGTATCATCCGCTACATAATGTAGCGGATGAGTGGATGCGTTAATGTAACTGAAAAGTACACAGATGGGCAATATGGTAAAAAAATCGTCCGCTACATTATGTAGCGGACGGATTTAAGAAAACATAAAAAAAAAGATCTGCACCGTCCACAGATCGCGCGTGGACGGCCAGATCGCGCTGGCAACTTAACCCAAGTTGCCAGCGCGAGCAATGGATCAGCTCCCTATATATATATATATATATATATATATATATATATATATATAGATATATATATATATATATATATAAAGGATCGAAAACCGGCCGGTTAGTCATAAGATTAGAAAACGTTGAAATTTTGAGTCGAATACCGACAAGTTAGTCAGCAGGTTTTGATTTTTGAAAATTGAAGAATCGAAAATTGGCCGGTTAGCCAGCATATTTGACCAATTTAAAAAGAAAACCAACCAGTTAATCCCTTCAGATTTTTGCGCGATATTTAGGGTTTTTCAGCACTTTAAATACAATCCAATCTCATTCACTCTCAAATTTATTTCTCCCAAGGACTCCTAATTGTCGAATCCTAATCTAATCACATCTATAGGCTATAAATCCTTGCAATCGTGTTCCATTCTTTCCCAATTTCTGAAGAATTATGGATTTTATACGAACTAGAAGAGGACATAACGGAGGCCACAAATTGGCCAAATTTTGCACTTTCGGCTGACAAATCGGATGAATGATCACTCATTCTTGACTCCGGATCAAGGAGTTCAACCTAGCAAACACTTTTTTTGCGGACGAGGTAGGTCTTCCAACGAATTCTCTTGAATTACGCACATGAGTTCACACTTTTTCTAACACAAGTCATCCCCATGTAAAGTGGGGCCCACCATGCTATTTTTCATGCATTCCATGCACAACCCGGATGGCTCTATGAGATTCTTTCTTTTTTCTTGTTTTTCCAGCCCCTCCCCTCGAACATGCGATGTAGGGGATCCCCAAAATTAGTTAGGGAATGGTGGTAAAACAATATCCCAACTTGTAGCGGTTAGGATAGTTGGTAGCGGTTTCGAGCCTTTTCTAGACGGGTTGTATGGGGCGACCTATAGTAAAGAGCATCTTCTGTGTTTCGCCAAGCATTAGTGGGATTCCACCAATATTTTCCACTTTCCATTAAGGGAAGCAACACTTACCCCGTACGAGGGAGGCATATACATTGGTCCTATGATCTCACAAGCACCGAAACCTCATGGTCAACTTTCTTGGCATTGAGCTGTCATACAAAAAGGGCAGTTCCATCCTGCTGGGTACCCTTCGTGCTCAAGACGAGGGTATGCCTCTTGACTGTGCTGACGGGCTGATCATCGATCAGTACGTCTGAGGGTTTCTACTGTATGACTTGGGGGAGACATTATTCAGCAACGGGAATGACTCCATACATATGTGGTGCTGATAGGCTTTAAAGGAGGTAGGAGACATAGGCGAGTACGACTAGGGTTCTCCTGCTACGGCATACATGTACCACTCTATTAGTGTGGTGTCTCGGGGGTAGTCTCTGAGCTTCATGGGATATTGCGACATCTGAGAGGTAAGTATATGCTATTTCGGCTTTTTCTGATTATTTACATGCATGCATTTAGACCCCTTGCTCACATGTCCTTTCATTACACGAATTTGGGCCTTCGAGGTCCACAATATCGTGGGATCCGCGAATACATAAAAGGCATACGAAAAAGAGTGCGCCCGTGATGTACCGGTGGAATTTTCGAGACGAGCAGGTGGGGGGCCATCGTGGGGGCCTATCAGGACAGCTTCAACGGGACGACTCAACGCCTTATAAGTAATTCATTTTATTTCTGAATTTTCATTTACGCATATTTATGAATATGCAATTGGTTCATTTTGTTTCAGATGTCTCTGTCCAAGTGCGAGATGGCCGATGCTTATCTCGAGGAGTTGACCCTTACTCGATGCCAGGTGTTACTCATGGGTCCCTCGCAGGAAGAGTTCTATCTGGGAGAGCGGGTGCTCTTCCAGCATCACATGGACGTCGAGGCCCATATCCTAGCAGCCCCTCCCTTCGAGATTTAAGAGACGGGGACCCTAGACCGGGGGTTGAGGCAAAGCTTGGTCAGGGGGATCGATGTATCCTCCTAGAGGTGGCCAAACGATCCTCATACCTACAAGGCATTAGTGACAGAGGACTTGTCCCCCCTCTTCAATGTACAGTGGCTGAAGAGGGTACAGAAATGGAGAAAGCAAACCGAGGCCCGGCTTTCAAGCTAGAATTTCTGGAGGACGTGATTCTGATATTTCAGAGGCCGACTTACAAGGAGGATATGGAAAAATTCCAGTCAGTCACTTTATTGATGATGAGGATTGTCCCTCTTGAAATTAAGAAGAAGAAATAAATGTGATGGTAGATCACCCTTAGATTACTAATAGGACCTAGAAGTTTTCTTTTACCTTAACTTTTGCCTATGCGGCCCTTTACATGGATTTCGTCCTAGTGGGCATCTTTATTTTTTCTAGTATTTTGGTTTTGATTTTTAATTTTTTTCTCTTTGCCCTAACTCTTGCCTAGGCCACCCTTCGTATGTTTATTTCTTAGCGGACATTTTTTATTTTTCTAGAGAATGTTAGTCGATATCGAAGCCACTGAAATAAAAGATATTAAAATTTGACTGCTTTTCGAGGTAACTTTGCGTGCTTCCTATATACCTTCATCTATGTGTTACATTGACATATATGTGCTGAAATAATGTTCTTATGAAGGATCAGGTCATTCGTATTTCATTACAAATTTCACTCTAGCATAATATTTCCTTAGTGGATCTAGATTGACTAATTATGACAATTCAATCCCATCTAAATAAACTAATAATGCTACACCCTCGTCATGATTTGCTTGATCATACATGTATTTGACTAGTTGGGTTCAAAGTTTCATCCCAGCTTCCATATTGTCCTATATTTTCTTTCAGTACTAAATCTCCATCTTTCAAACCGCATCCCTTCACTCGTTTGTTAAATGCCCTTGCAACTCACTTCTGGCAACCCTGAACGTGGTAGAGAGCTTTTAACCTCTTCTCATCCTCCAGTGTTAACTCTTCAAATCGGTGTCGCACACAATCTTCCTTGGCTATTTGGTTTTCGTATAATACCCTCAGAGAATTCACTTCTAATTTTGTTGGGAGTACAACTTACATGCCATAAACTAGCGAATATGGGGTAGCTCCGGTTAAGGTTCTCACAGATGTCCTATAGTCCTAAAGAGCATAGGGAAGTTTATCCGACTATCTCCTACAGGAATCTGTCATTTTACTCAGCATGTTCTTGATATTCTTATTTGTTGCTTTTACAACCCCACTATTCTAAGGACGGTATGGCGATGAGAAATTTCTGATGATACCATACTCCTCAGCTAAGTTCGTGACATCTCCTTTGAAATGTAAGTCATTGTCTGAAATCATCACCTAAGGCACCATGTACCGAAAAATGATGTTGGTCCAAATGAACTGGGCCACCTTCCTGCCATTGAACACATCATACGAAGCGGCTTCCATCCACCTCGTAAAATAATCTATGGCTACCAAAATAAATACATGCCCATTAGAGGCTTTAGGATTGATCTTTCCTATTATATCTCTTCCCCAAACCAGAAAGGGCCATCAAAATGTCATGTTACATAACTCTCGAGGAGAGAGATGTTGGAGGTTGGCATACACCTGATATTTATGGCACCTTCTCACATACTCGATGCAATCATGGTCCATTGTACTCCTGTAATATCCATGTCGAAGAATTTTCTTTGCTAACATGCGACCGTTCATGTGCGGTCCACATTATTTGAAATGTATATCTTCCATAATATGACTGTTTTCTCTCTCGATCAGACACAATAACAGTTTCCCCATTGTAGGATGATGGATACAACTGCCACCACATATCTGATTCCATGACACAAAGTCCTTTATCCGTAAATGTGGCCTCATATCTGCCTCTGTTAGACAATCGGCTAACATGTCGGCCACGACCTTTGCTTTCATTGACGTTTTGGTGACATAGATGATGTCAGATTCTGAAAGAAACAAACGTCACTTGGCTGTAAGGTTGGTTATGAGTGGCGTCTCAAATAAATATTTCATGGGATCTATTTTGGCCAACAGTCTGATAGGTAAGCCAAAACATAATGCCTCAACCTCTGTGATACCCAAACTAGAGATACACACGTCTTTTCTAAAGCTGAGTAATTCACCTCCCCTTAAGTCAATTTTTTACTGACTTAATAAATGTCTCTTTCAAGCAAAGAACTCTCTAAATCTTGGGCTCACATGGATCTTCATGTATTATAGATTACGGTCAGATATAGCAATAAGGGACTACCAGGTTTCGGAGGGCTCAGGACTAAAGAGTTACTAAGGTACTACTTGATCTTGTCAAAGGTTTCTTGGTATAAAGGGTTTTATTCTTTGCCTGAATTTTTTTTAATAACTTAAACACATGCTCACAAACCATAGTTAGTTGGGATATAAACCCGGCTAATGCACTAGATTCTACACAAAAATCCTTGAATTTCTTTCTCGCTCTTGGGATGGGGCATCTTAACTATGGCATTAATTTAGCTGGGTCAACTTCTATACCCCTTTTGCTCACCATAAATGCTAGTAACTTTTCAGCTCTACCCCTGAAAACACACTTATGTGGGTTGAATCTCACATTGTATTGCCTTAAACTCTCAAAATACTTCCTAACAACTGTGTAGTGATCCTCGCTTCTTAGATTTGATGATCATGCCATCCACATACACTCATACCTCCTTGTGAATCATATAATGGAAAAGGGTAGTAGCGGCTCGTTGATATGTAGCCCTGACATTCTTCAATCCAAAAGGCATTACTGTGTAAAAAAAGATGCCTCAGGGGATGGTGAAAGTTATTTTCTTTTGATCCTCAGGAGCCATCTTTATCTGGTTGTATCCCACAAAGTAATCCACGAAACAAACCAACTCATGCTCTGCGATATTGTCTATGATCATATCTATGATAGGCAGATGAAAGTCGTCTTTAGGGAAGCTCTGTTAAGGTCTCTGTAGTCAACACACATTCAGACCTAGACAGTTGGTTTGGTGGTACCCTACTGGCTAATCAGGTAGGGTATTTGATCACTCGGATGAATCCGATATGGAGTAACTTTCAACCTCTTCCTTAAGATTAAGGGAGGTTTGGCTTCGAGCAGACTAGGCAAGCAGTGTTCCACAATCGATGCGTTGAGACCGGTCATGTCACTATATGACCAAACAAATACATCTATAAATTCTTACGAGAGTGTAGTGATGTCCTCTCGTTCTCTCTCATCTAGGCTAACCCCTATATCGATTTTTTTTTACATTTTTTTGGCGTACCTATGTTGAAATTGACCATTTCTTCTGCCACTGACTTGACTAGACTAGACTCCTACTTTTCTATTTCTTTTAAATATATTTTTTATAGGTCCATATCATAACCTATATAAGCAACCAAGGAGTAATTAAAATCAATCATCATATTATCAAGAAAAAGTCTAGGAAAACATAGTAGGTGAGCAAAGTCAACTTGTCTAGAGTGACGTAAGCATCCAGGTCTTCATGTTCAGGCGCACCTTCGGCAGCGGGACCTCCTTTGGTAATCTCCCTGACACTCAGCGGTCCATATTCGATCATCTAATTTTGTGCATCGCCCTGTGGTGGAGTGGTTAGGCTTGTTGGGTTTATGATCCGGTCGTCCACTTCGTAAATAAGGACCAGGATATGCATATTGTTGAAGCATGTTGTCATTCCCTCAAGCTCCATGAAGTCCATCCAACTAGAAACATCCTCGGAGCCCGGTTCAGTCAGTATTGGGATTTCTTGGTCTTCAACCCATTCACAGTCGCAGATGATTTTCCATCCTTTGATTAGCTTCCACGTCCCTACATTATAGACAAACACCAAAAGTTCACAGTGAGGTCCATTCTCTCCTTCCTTAACAAAGTATCTGTTTAGAATAAGAACCTTGGTTATACCTCTGAAGTCATGCGTTGTCCGCTCTCTTTGTCTTTCTTGCCTTGGACCACCTTTCTGATAGCTTCTTAGATCTCTTTCTTGGTTGGCTTGTATCCTAACCTAAACTGCTCCTTCTTATTCTCGATAACTGGAAAGCTGGGAAGTCATTGGCAATTCCGACCAAAAACTTTTCCTGGGAAATAATGGAGCTTTCGCAACATATGGAAAACTAACGTGTTAATATAAGGCGTAAAAGGGAGGAACTATTCAACGAGACAAACCTCCTCGTACTCTAGACACTGTACTGGGTTATCAATCCTAAATCCACTGGGCAAAACATCCAATGAATAGTGTGGCATCATAACACTGTCTTTATCTTTTTCCACCTGTCCGATCTAAGGTAGCTGTGAACCACTCATGATTGTGAAGACGTCCTTATCCAATACAAACTTAACTTGATTCAATGTAGAAGGGACTGCACCTACAGAATGAATGCACGGCCTTCCTAACAAGAGATTAAATACCGTGGGTATATCCAACACATGAAACTCAACTTCAAAACTGGCGATTCAAACAATCACATGGAGAGCTTGACTGTACTGATCACTTCTATCGCGGTATTTTCGTAGGCTTGACAGATTGTTTTGAAGGGATAACCTCTGAGGGGTCAATGCTTAGGGAACATTCAAGGCAAAATCATTGTCTATAAGGATTAAAGGAACCCTCTTATCAAGTGCTCGCATTGTGATGTGGAGCGGGTCATTGTAGCTAGATCCTGACTTGGGCAAATCTGATTCAAAAGAGGTGAGAACATTCCAAAGTTTGCATCCAGGCTTCATCCGAAGTGAGGAACCAACGAGAGGCAGCTCCCGTGAGGGTACGATGGAAAATCCGTATCAACTGGTTTTGATTGACTTTGTAGGGGGCCAGCGCATGCATGTACATCTTGATATGTGAAACCAATAAAACAATTCGGGGAGGGGGGGTGGGGGTGGGGGAGTGAATAGGGTTTTTGAAAGATAATGGTGAATTTAAACTAAGCATAATAATAAATCTCAATCAAACCAAATAATATTTCAATGAAGATGCTATCTACACAATCTTGAGCAATTATAGAGCAATAAATAAAGATATTGAGTTAGAGATACTTGACAAGGAGATTTAAATCGTTCGGCTTGAACTACCCTTAAGCCTACATCCACCTCTTCAAGGAAGTCCCTTGCAAGAGCACTAGAATCCACTAGCAACAATCTTCTTTCGGGTCAAGATCAAAACCCTTACAATACATGGTGATATCCCCACACTGAGCATAAGCCTTAAATCCATAAGGCTCACTCAAGACTTGACAAACCCAAGCCTTGATAACAATCCTTTAGCCAAGATCAATTGTGTACAAATAAACGCTCTTGAAAGGAAATGAGTACAAATGAAGCTCTAGTACAATAAAGAGATGAGAGAATTGATGACTTGAAGAATGCTCACTCTCAATCAAAAATTGCTCACAAAGATGGTCTTTTTAATGATGTAAAATCATGAATGAAGAGAAAAATGTTTAATCTATGAGCCTTGATCTTTTTCTAATGAATGGAGGCTTAGAATGTGATTTTTCATAGTGTATGATGAAGCCCCAAATCATTTTTATAGGGTTGATAGAAAATATAGCTGTTATGGGAAGATTTGGCGTGATTTTGGGCAAAACTAGCCGTTATTTTTCATCCAACGGTCAATAAAGTCAATTGCATTAGGAATGCAGTCGACTTTATTATAGTACTGCACATTACTCAACTACCTCACAAAACCCCCTTTCTTACTTTGGGCATAACTTTCTCTAGAAAAAAACGGATTGAGGTGTCGAATTTTGCGTTGGAAAGCTAATGAAAAGTTTTATCAAAATATGAAAATATTAGCTCCAAAAACATTCTTGAGTGAGCTCCAAAGTTCACTCATTTTCAAGAACCACACTTGTGTGAATGGTTATAAACTCACATGCAATGCACAAGGTGTCCTAAGGTCCTTTTAGGTCATGGTCATCAATTCAAGCATCAAACAGACTAGTTACATAATAGTAAAGAGAAATCATAGTTCATAGTAACTTAGCCTATGCATTCTTTGACAATGGACTTGATGAAGCTTCCATAGCATGTCTACTATAGCTTTAAGCTTCTTTGGCTTTAACGCACATATCCAACTTCTCAAAATCTATCTTCATGAGTGTGTATCTATATGCCTACTAAGAATCCACTCAAAGCACACATTAGAAGATGATCAATGTGTTGTTATCGTCAAAACTAAACATAAGCGTAGGTTATCCAACCAAAGTGCTAACAATATGGATCTTGGGGTCTATGGTCTCGTCGAACTTGTCCATCTCTGGTATTTTGAACTTAGGAGACAACTTATCCCTGGATTTCATGGTCAGGGCGCTAAGGTCTAGAGGGTCATTAGCTCTCCTCATTCGGGGGATTTAGAATTCAAGTGCCGCCAATTTATCTTTCCTTTCTAGACTACAAGTTTCATTTCTTCATCCTCCGACTCATACTGCTAGCCAAACTCGGGACCTTTCTTCTTGTGTTCCTTCTTTTCTGTCCTGGTATCATCTTCATGTTCTTTCCTACCCTTCATCTTGAGGTCGTCTATTTTCTCAGCCGTTCGGGACTATGGATTTGCTAGGATTGCAAAATCTATCTGAAAATCCTTCTATAATTCACTGTATAGAGAAATTTTTTAAAAATCTAATCACACAGACCTCATAGATCAAGCTGACTGGCGTATACCCCATGGGGGTAAGGGAAGTTTTTCTGGTCTTCGAGGTCTTTTTTGGATTTTTGAAAGTTAGGGAGTATGACTGACTAATTGTCCTGTTGTATAGGGTGGAGAATCGGTCGGTTGAAAAATGGGATTAGGGTTTTGCTTCTGTAAGTTTTTGGGAAAGGAAAGGTTCTGACTAACCCTCTGATCATCTTCACGGATGAACCGGCCGGTTGGCTAGTGGGGTTAGGGTTTATTCCTGAAATTTTTTTGGGAAAGGAAAGATTTTGACTAACTGTCCAGTCATCCTGGTGGATAAATCGGCTAGTTGGTTAGTGGGATTAGAGTTCATTTCTGGAAATTTTTGGGGAAGGAAGGGTTCTGACTAATCGTCGGGTCATCTTGGTGGATAAACCGATCGGTTAGTTAGCGGGATTAGGGTTTGTTTCTAGAAATGTTTAAAGAATGAATGGTTCTAACTAACCGTCCGGTCATCCTGGTAGATAAACTGGCCAATTGGTTGTGGGTTGGATTAGGGTATAAACCATCCGGTTTCAAAAAATTTCAAGTAATTCGCTTACTGACTAACTGTTCGGTTAGGATTGAGGTAAACCGACCGGTTAGTCAGAGTCTCACCTCATTTACGAGATTACTAGTTGGCTTACAGAGTATTGGCTGGTTTCCCTGCTAACATGCTGTAGGCTAACAAGGTATTCTCCCAAAAAAGGGTAGAACAATGAATGGTCCACGTGTGTGGTTTCTCTCTCAACGCCGGTGTAAAGGTCACTCCATCGGCTCGGCTGTACCATATACTCATAACTCAAAAAAGTTTAATAATAGGTGATTACCAGTACATGTACAAGCCATTTAATATACCAAAAAACCAAGAAACAAGGCCATGAAGCTGAGGGCACAACTGAAAGATTGCTTTGAAACTAAGAGGTCCAAAGGCTTCAACCGTTGCCCTCAAATGGATGGGTTAGGGACAAATGTGCACGTGTGTGAGGTATAAAAGTAAAAGCACAAGTACCATAGTTAATCACATTGGACATATCACAAAATACAAAGAAAATACAACAAGGCCAAAGATCAATAGAATTTTTTTTCGAGTCTAGTCCTCTTAATTTTAGTCCCCAATGGAGTCACCTCTGTAGCCAACCGCCTGGAAAAAATCCCATGAAAGGAAGATTTTAGGGAATTGCCATCCTATTTAATATAAAATGGGATAATAAGAAAAAAACCAAGAAATGACTCTAAAAACGTCCGAAGGATAACTAATCTATCGAAAACAGGGAGATGGATTCGAGGACTAAGTTATGCAGCGGGAAGGTGTTAGGCACCCTCTACACCCTTCGGGTCTTTTCTTCATTTCTATTGATTTTTGACCTTTAAAACATATAACATGTCAAATGTGCAATAACACTAACCCTAAGTTTATTTTTATATTTTTGGCTTGTACTCAACAGCAAGGGTTGAATTGCCTACATATCCGGTTAGACTAACTAGAATCAAAACTACCATGTCGGTCTTAGACTTAGGCTGAGAATTGAAAATACTCTTTTTTATTTTTATAATAGAAATGTAGTTGCTAGCAATGAAAGACAATTCTAGAATGATTAATGAACTAAGCCAGAAAACTCACAAAGGTTAAATCAGGTATTTGCTTGTCTGGACGGTTAGAGAACACTCTCCAAAGGATCCATGACGCAAGAGATTAAGAGAATTTTTAGTTAATATGAAGGACTAAATTCTTAAGAGAGATGATACACCACTTTACAAAGAAATGGTATAAAAGCTCTAAAGAAATAAGCATAATTGAAATTCATATTCCAGACCCAGACCCCTAAAAATGTAGGCTGGGGCTATTTATAGGGCTCTGGGGCTCCATAACTGATAAGACTAGTTATGCCAATTTGCGAGTTAGAGATAAGTCAAAATAATTTATAAAAATTGCGGTTCATCCCATAATTTTAAAATGTTCTTTTTTCAAATTTCAAGGCATTATCTGAACCTAATTTTGATACTTATCTCTGATTTTGTACAT
>JAVXUO010001656.1:0-23843 GCA_033065855.1 Escallonia rubra
TACATACCACATGCTTTTACACATTCTGGCATACCGAGAAGTCTACACGCATTTTCTACTAACCCAGTTCCCAGCCGGCTTGCCAACTCAAGAGGAATGGCAGATGGCCACATACCTAGCTGAATTTTTGGAGGTATTCTACACGTCTACCAATTTATTGTCTGGTACGTACTATCCCACCTCTCCTCTCGCTGTAATAGAAATTCTGAAGATGGCTACAATGTTAACAAAATGGAGATATATAGGACCCTTTAGGGAAATAGTACAAGTGATGGATCAAAAATTTAATAAATATTGGAGTAAACTGCCTGCTATTTTTACTGTGGCTACTTGTTTAGATCTTAGGTTAAAGTTGCATGGCGTGAACGCCTCGATACAAGAGATATCGAAATTAATGCACTACACAGCAGAGGACACAACCTTACTCACAGTAAAAGTGAGCAAGAGGTTTGAGGACTTGTTCAACCTCTATCGTAATTCTGCTGACGTGCGCGGGCGAGCTACATCATCATCCACTGCTGAGAGGTATTATGCGCCATACCTTCAAGGCTTTGAACATCTAGTAGCAAGACAACTACCAGGTGAAGGTACTTCTAATTCGGGAGGTTCGTATAATTTTTCCTTTTTTAATGAGATTGGTGTATACGCAAATACTGATCATTATTCTGATTTATCAAGGCAAGAACAGGTTAATTTTAATTTGTTAAATTTTTGGAAACAAAATCAAAACATGTATAAAACTTTATCCCAAATTGCACGGGATGTACTGCCAGTGCAAGCCTCCACGGTTGCTTCAGAGTCGACATTTTCAGCAAGCGGGAGGGTTTTGGATGACAGGAGGAGTCGTCTTAACCCCGAGTCGCTCGAGCTATGTGTATGTTGGAAGGATTATCTTGATGCGAAATACCGCAAGCAAGATAAACCGATTGATGATAGGAAGAGCAGTGACTCGGATATTGAAATACTTTCGGATGATTAGGTAATTTGTTTTTATTTTCCTCTTTTGATCCTTTTGGTTGACGTTGCAGATTTCTTGATCTTTGATTGCTGATATTTTGGATAGACATGCATTATTATTTTGATTGTTAGAGTTTTAAGAATAATTTTTTTCACAAAATATACTTTTTTTCCATATATATAAAATAATTTTTTACAAGCAAGATATATATTTTTCGTATATATAAAAAAATAGGTAACTTCACATGTTTGTTTACAAGCAGCCGGTCCGGCCCGGATAAAGGAGAAGGGCCTATGAACACATTTATTATTTTTCTATATAAATTGTTATGTGTTAAGATTTTATTAATAAAGCTCACCAAGAAGAGTATGAAAATGTTTAACATATAATAAAAAATATAATGGCTAACAAATATTATTATTATATACATACATACATATGTATATTACTTATAATGAAATAAAAGGATAAAGATTAGGTTCGTTAAATTATGAATATTGCCTAGAGATGAAATTTAAAATTGAATAACAAGAAGAAGAAAAAAAAATTGGGCCCGGGCCCGGCCCAAGCCCGGCCCTAGATATTGGGCCTAGGGCCAGGGCCTGGACTGGGCCTAGGTTTCCCTTCGACAGGCCCGGCCCGGCCCCGGCCCGGCCCCACAGCAGGCCTGATGGGCTTGGGCTGGGCTGGCCCAAGCCCGGCCCTTTGACATCTCTATGGCAATGGTAACAATAGCAGTGATGTGGTTGATAATGGGGTAATTATAGGCGTGATAAGCGATGGCAGGGTATGCAATGATGATGGTTGTGATAGTGATAATAATATCGATAAAGTAGTAATTATAGCAACAATGACGGTATTGATGGCAGTGATGATGGTTGTCTTGATAGCAACGGCGGTTGAGAGTCGTAGTAGTAGCAGTAAGATGTTAGCAACGACATTTAAATTTGCTTCATGCGAATACAAATAAAGCATAGTTCAAAATCATCGACATAACGCCTAAATACCCAAACTTTAACTCTACCCAGATATCCATTTCAAAAAAAAAAAAAAACTCTACCCAGATATAATGACATTCAAACGTACGGATATATAAGTCGTAAAATATAAATTTAATAGACCTTATAAGAGTAAAAAAATCTCTTCTACACCTTCTAAAACTCAACCTAATCAATATATCAACATAATAGGACTTGATTTTGACTATTAACACTTCAAAAATACTTTTTATAACAAAATATACACTCAAACAGAAAGAAAATATAAATTACACGTCATCATGTTTGCTTTGGTGCTCCTTTCCTCTTCTACCTCCACTTATTATAGTCACAAATGCATCATGATTCTTTATTGTAACTTATTATTGAAAAATTCGGAGGTATAATTAATTACCATAAATTTATTTGACCTTATAAAAATTAAAAATCAACAATTCTATACATTCTAAAACTCTACATAGTCAATGAATCAACATATTGGAACTTGATTTTGACTATTAGCACCTCAAAAGTACTTTAAATAACAATATAAACACTTAAACATAAAGAAAACATAACTCACTTGTGAAAAAAAATTGTAGGTTGCACAAATTAAAATCTTTTTTTTCTTTATACAGAAGCAACATGTAAAAGGAATATGATTTATAAATTGTTGTAAATAATTTAAAAATAAAAATATGATATTTTACTTCATGAATTTATTCTAATGATATCACATTGAACTTTAAATCACATAATTCTTTCTAAGTATTCTTATACTTATTTTCTCTTACTTATGCGTCTCTTCGTCTCGTTTTTTTTTTTTTTACACAACTTATTAACACTATACTAAAATTGATTATTTTAAAACTAAAAAAAATAAAAAAACATGAAAGACAAAATTACATATTGAAATAAATGTTATATCTCATAAGTTGGAGATTTTTTTACACTATACTTAATTAATAAACTAAATTATTGATATTTAATGATGAATTTTACTACCTAAAGTATTCAACAAGATAAGAACAAACAATCTAAAGAGGAGAAGCTAAGTAAAGATAAAAAGTTTTGTACTTTTACTTGCAGTTAAGAAAAACTCTAAATAAGAAAGAACGTAAAAACATGATAGACAAAATTATATATTGAAATAAATGTTGAAGCTTACTAGGAGTTAGTATGATTATTGAAACTTAAACAAAATTTAAATATGAAAATATTAGTAATCGTTAAAACAAATGTTGTAGCTCATAATTCCGAATGTAAAATTGCTTTATACTCTTAATCAATAAATAAAATTATTAGAACTTAGGCATTTATATAATTACCTGAATATATTATAAAATTAGAACTTAATCAACAATCTACAAAGTAAAATGATAAAGTAAGTGAACATATAAAAGAAAAAAAAACTACGCCATTACAGCCCTTTCTATCACAATCTATATGATAAAGTAGACGTGAACAAAGATTTTATCCATTTGACATATCTTTTACTCAATCACATAGTTGTATAATAATTACTAAAAAAGAACCGTATGATCTTTACTTTATATTATCTTTAACAATCGAGTGTAATCGTATTGTATTTCACAAAGGTAATAAATGTGAAATCAATCTGGTTACTCTTTTGAAACATTTTTAGTTTTATGCTTTTTTTTTTAGTTTCTTTTTATTATGATGTTAATTATATGTAAAATGCATGAATGTGCCATATCTGGAATTTGATTGTTCACTTCAAGCGAATACGAATAAAGTTTAGTTCAAAATTATCAATATAACACCTAAATACCCAAAATTAACTTTACCAAAATACACTGCACTCAAACGTACGGATACATAAGTCGTTAAATATAACCGACCCGGGCCTTGCCCGGGTTACTGGACTAGTAAATATATAATAGACGAAGCGTAATGCGTTGTCGATGCGACACATAAGCTTTTTTTAGTGTTCTTTTCTTTTTTTTACCCCTTTTCAATTAAGCGACACGTCATCTTTATTCAACTTTGCGACACGTCATCATTTTTGTTTTAATGTTTCATTCCTCTTTTACCTCTATTAAAGTCTCACATGCATCGTGACTCTTTATTATGACTTATTATTAAAAAATTCGGAGGTATTATTACTATAAAATTAGTTGACCTTATAAGACTAAAAGATCAATTCTACACATTCTAAAACTCTACCTAATCAATGTATCAACATATTAGGACTTAATTTTGACTATTAAGACATCAAAAACACTATAAAATAACAAAATAAATACTCAAACATAAAGAAAACATAAATTATACGTCATCATATTTGTTTTGGTGTTCTATTCCTCATTTACCTCTGCTTATTAAAATCACACATGTATCGTGACTCTTTATTATAACTTACTATTAAAAAATTCGGAGGTATTATTACCATAAATTTAGTAGAACTTATAAGATTAAAAAAATATCTTTTACACCTTTTAAAACTAGACCTAATCAATGTATCAACATATTAAGACTTGATTTTTACTATTAAGACATCAAAAACTCTTTAAATAAAAAAAATAAACACTCAAACATAAATTAAACGTCATGATGTTTGCTTTGGTGTTCCATTCTTCTTCTACCTCTACTTATTATAGTCACACATGCATCATGACTCTTTATTGTAACTTATTATTGAAAAATTCGAAGATATAATTACCATAAATTTAGTTGACCTTATAAGAGTAAAAAATCAATTCTACACCTTCTAAAACTCCACCTAATCAATGTATCAACATATTGGAACTTGATTTTTACTATTAGCATCTCAAAAGCACTTTAAATAATAAGATAAACTCTCAAACATAGAGAAAACATAAGTCGCTTATGAAAAAAAAAATTGTAGGTCCCAAATTAAAAGTTTTTTTTCTTTATACATAAGCAACATGTAAAAAGAATATGAGTTAATAGTTGTAAATAATTAAAAAATACCAAATGAGATTGTACTTCGTCAGTTAATTCTAATTTTATCACATTGAACTTTAAAACACATAAAATTTTCTAAGTGTTCTTTTTCTTATTTACCCCTCTTACTTATGCATCACATTATCTTTTTTTTTTATATCTTTTTCTTTTTTTTTACACAACTTACTAACTCTTTACTAAAATTTATTATTAAAATATTTATGAACATTATTGTCCCAGTTGTTGTAAACATTTTAAAACTAGAATAATAATTCTAAAATTCTAATTATATATCATTGAACTTTCAAATACATTAGCTTTTTTAGTATTCTTTTTACCCATCTTACTTATGCGACACGTTATCATATTTGTTTTGGTCATTTTCTTTTTTCACCCCAACTTATTAACTTTGTATTATAATTTAATGTTAAAAAAATTGTGGATATTATTGGCCAAAGTTTCGTAAACCTTTTAAAACTAGGAAACTAACTCTAAAGTTTTTAAAACACTACCTAATGAATATACTTACATGATTGGTCTTAATTTTGACCGTTAATACCTTAAGTGCACATTAAAATAACAAAATTGAATCTCACAAATATAAAGTACGAAGACCATGTATAAAAAATATAGATTAATGCCTAACATCTTTCCATAAAAGCAATATAACAAACAAAAATGACTTCATTTTTATATATATTTGAAACGCCAAAATAGCAGTTTACTTTACACATTAATTTTAATATAACAACTCAGAGTCTAAAGTAGAAATCATATACTCTTTTGAATGCCCAAAATAACGAATCAAATATAACACATTTTAAAATTGATTACTTTAGAAAATCTTCAAAAACATATTAAAACGGTACCTCAAAAAATTGCTGAACATGATCTTGAAGTGAACAATTAAACACAGAGATTGTCACTGTAATGCCACGTTATTTCTTTTACAGGGTTAATTCTATCTTTTTAAATGATGGTTATCTAAGAAATTTTTTACCACTACCCAGATCATAGGAAGATACCTACAACATCCCATACAGTCAAACACAATGGTCGTTGTATACTTTTAGTGGCACTTATTTAGTGACTTTAAAAATGTACTTTAAAAAATTATCGGTTATGGTGTCAACAAAAATGTCACTACGCATATTTATCAATCATTAACTGTTTTGTATAGAGGGTTTTATGGATTTTCATGGGCGGTACGTAAAAATAATTCATTATCTGAAATGAATTAAAATTGTTCCACGTGCTTCCATTTCCGTTCCAATGTCTATTTTTAGTTGCCTATTTATGTTTACACAACAAATTACTAATTGCATAGTTCGTGCACCTTTTTAGGATTTTTCTTTTCCAATACAATGACTTCGACAGATTTAGAATTCGTTATGTTTTAATTCATGTCTATATAGAGGGTAATCTAAAAAAAATAATGTTATATATGTGATATTCTAACTTTACAAACTTCTATAATTACCTTAATATACTATAAGCTTAGACCTTAAATAACAATTTACAAATCAAAGATGAAGTATAAGAATTTTGTAACCTTACGCAATTACATCCCCATCTATCATAGTCTAGACAATTATACGAATATTCACCGTTATATAATTGTTTAGCCTCAAACATAAAAAATAGTTTTGTAAAATGATATGACATTTTTATGATCATTCAGACAATAATTAACTGTACAATGAAAACATATTTTCAAATTGATTGTCTTAAAAATATGCAAAATTAAATAGATGGTCGAAAAAGCACCGAACATGACCATGAAGTAAAGCAATTAAAATACAGATATTGCCACTATAAAACTATAGTTTCTCTTTTTAAGATTATTTCTACATTTTAAAAGGTTGGTTGTCTTTAAGGAAGTAAAATAGCTCCACTTACTTCCATTTTTGCTCTAAGGTTTTCATGCCATGTTTTTTAGTAGGTTTATTCAGTCAAGTCAATAATTTACTAAAAAATTATTTGTCTTTTTTTGTACTTTCTTTTATGAACTTTAAATTTCTTTGCAGAGGACTGTAGTTAATGTCTAATATAATATATGGTAAGGAGTTCTATCACATGTACTTATAAAATAAAACTATTGATCAATGATGTGTACATAATGTGGAAAATTAAAAAAACGTCTCAAACTTATATGGATATATGGTAAGCAAAATGAATAGTGTAAATATAATTTTGTTATAAATTCTTGAAATTTAACTTTTTCGTAGAAAAACAAAATTAGTACCTACAATACTAAAAAACAAAGTAACATTCTAATTTGATGTGAAATAATGGATTACTAATTTTATGCTTAACTTTTTGAATACTTTATTTTGAACTTTTGAATCTTACTAATTTTTAAGCACTATAACATGCTCTATTATTATGAAATAAAATTTCAGGATTATGCTTTCATTGAATTTCTTTTGATTAGAATGCTTCTTATATCTGAAATGCATGAACTCGATATGTTTTGAATTCGATGGTTCACTTTAAGGGAATACGAATAAATCCTAAGTTTCAAAATCATCGACATGATGCTTAAATTACCCAACCTTAACTCTACAAAAATATATTGAAACTCAAACATAGTCATAACTTTTAAATAGAACTCACCCGGGGCCTTGTCCGGGTTACTGAACTAGTAAATATATAATAGACGAAGCGTTGTGCATCGTGGAGGCGACACATAAGCTTTTTTTAGTATTCTTTTCCCTTTTTACCCCTTTTAATTTTGTGACACGTCATCGTCTTTTACTTGTGCGACACGTCATCATGTTTGTTTTGATATCACATTCCTTTTTCATTTCTACTTATTAGAAACACACATGTATCAGTACTCTGTGTTTTGATATCACATTCATTTTTCACTTCTACTTATTAGAGACACACATGTACCATGACTCTTTACTATAATTTATTATTAAAAATTTTCAGGTATTATTGATATAATTTTACTAAACTTTATGAAAGTAAAAAATTAATTATGCACCTTCTAAAACTCTACCTATTCAATATACTTACATATAAGGTCTTAATTTTCACTACTAACACCTCAAAAATACTTTAAAAACCTCTACTTATTAAAGTTGCATAGGCATCATGACTCTTTACTATAACTTATTATATAAAAAAATTCAGGTATTATTGGCATAATTTCACTTAAATTTATCAGAGTAGAAAATCAATTTTGCACCTTCTAAAATTCTACCTATTCAATATACTAACATATAATGTCTTAATTTTTACTACTAACAGCCCAAAAGTACTTTCAAAACCTTTACTTATTAAAGTCACACATGAATCATGACTCTTACCATAATTTATTATTAAAAAATTCACAGATATTATTGGCATAATTTCACTAAACTTTATAAGCATATATAGAAAATCAATTAGGTACCTTCTAAAACTCTACCTATTCATTATACTAACATATAAGGTCTTAAATTTTACTAATACATCTCAAAAGTACTTTAAAAACCTCTTTTTTTTATTAAAGTCACGCAAGCATGATGACTCTATCTATTCATTATACTTTAAAAACCTCTTTTTTTTATTAAAGTCACGCAAGCATGATGACTCTATCTATTCATTATACTTTAAAAACCTCTTTTTTATTAAAGTCACACAAGCATGATGACTCTACCATAATTTATTATTAAACAATTTGCAAATATTATTGGCATAATTTCACTAAACTTTATAAGCATATATAGAAAATCAATTATGTACCTTCTAAAACTCTACCTATTCATTATACTAACATATAAGGTCTTAAATTTTACTAATACATCTCAAAAGTACTTTAAAAACCTCTTTTTTATTAAAATCACACGAGCATGATGACTCTTTACTATTATTTTTCACCACTACGACCCCAAAAGTGCTTTAAAAACATCTACTTATTAAAGTCACGCATGCATCATAACTCTTTATTATTAAAAAAGGGATAATATCACTTATATTCCTCAGTTTAGAGGTTAATTACAGTCGAGGACACATGTTTGCGTTTATATCAGTTATGTCCGTTGACCACACGGAATACGGATGATGTTAAATTTTCTTGTAAAATAACATAATTGCCCTCTAGAACAAATCACTCGTCTCTCTCTTCCCCTTTTCTTTTTCTATCCCTTCTCAAATCGATCGAACCACCATTGTCATTCACCTTCTACCACCATCTCAAACCCATTTCCACATCGAATAACCATGACCACCACCATATGGATTAAATCACCACAATTCTAGAAGCTAAATTAGAATGAGATTAAATCTTACGCCAGAAATCTACCGTGGACGACGAGGAAGACGTCAATGACCTCATCTGCGCGCAAGGAGGACACCCGCTTGGCTCCCTGTGTCGCTGCTCCTTTTCCCAAACATAAGAAGGTCGTTGACCCGGTGGTCGCATCGGCCCCTCTCCCCTTCGAGGAAGACGAGGAGGTTGTCAAAGCCATCGTCGCCGCCGTCACTCCCTTCTACTCCCTTGAATCTAAGCTCGGCGACTACTACCGTGCCGACGCCATCAGGACGGAGGCCTTGCAGAGGATCACTGGCAAGTCCCTCGATGGGCTGCCTTTGGTTGGGCTTCAATTACGATTCCATTTGGGGCAGTGATGGGAGATGCCCATTGGTTACGTCTAGATCCCCATGGGCATCGCCGTGCCGCTCTTCCTAGACGACAGGGAATATTCTGTCCCCATGGCCACGACTGATGGGTGTTTGGTGGCCAGCACCAACAGCGGATGCAAGGCTATCCTCCTTAAAGACGGCATGACCAGGGCTCCGATCCCGTCGTGAGGTTCGGCACTGCCAGGAGGGCTGCCGATTTGAAGTTCTTCCTGAATTTGTTTGATTGGGATGGTTATTGGTGAAATTTGGTGATGAGTTAATGTGTGATGGGGCTGCTTTGAGTACGGTGGAGCAGTGGGGTGGTGAAGACATATTGCTTGCGGTGGTATGGTGATAGCGACGAGGTGGAGGCTGTGTGCGTGTGTTTGTGAATCTGTGTGCAGCTATGATGTTGGGGTGGGATTCGTGGGACAGATTGACTGGGTTCTGTAGTGGTTGTGATGTGGGGGTGGTGCAGTGGTTGTGCGAGAGGATAAAGGAAATTGGAAGAAGGAGAGGGTAGTATTGCCATTTTTAAAACACGGTATTGCCACATTAGCAGAAACCGTTAGTTAGGGTCACGGAACCCTAACGGTGGGCATATCTGACACCAAATTTTCACATTTTGGATATGAGTGCAAAATTTTGAAACTTACGTCTTTGACTGTAATTTACCCCTAAACTGAAGGATATAATTGATATTATCCCATTAAAAAATTCACAGGTATAATCGATATAATTTTACTAAACTTTATAAGAGTAGAAAATCAATTCTACACCTTCTACCTATTCAATATACCGACATATACGGTCTTAATTTTCATTAATAATACCTCAAAAGTACTTTAAAAATATCTACTTACTAAAGTCACACATGCATCATGACTCTTTACTATCTCTACTTACTAAAGTCTCACATGCATCATGACTCATTATTAAAAATTTTACAGCTATTATTGACATAATTTTACTAAACTTTACAAGAATAGAAAATCAATTATGCACCTTTTACAACTCTACTGATTCAATGTGCCAACATATAAGGTCTTAACTTTTACTATTAACACCTCAAAACGTACTTTTAAAATAAAATAAAATCTGAATAAAATATAAAAATCATTTATGAAATCAAAGATAAATAATTCACAGATCAAGATCTTTTGAATAAAATTTACAAAGTGATATGACTTAATTTCTAAACTATTTTATATTTTTTATTGTTTCTTTTGTTTTCTTAAAGTATTTTGAGGTGTTAATAGTTAGAATTTAGTCATAATATGTTGATACATTAATTAGGTAGAGTTTTAAAAGGTGTAGAATTGATTTTCTAGTCATATAAGGTAAACTAAAATTATGGCAACAACATCTACGAATTTCTAATAATAAATCAAAGTAAAAAATCATGATGCATGTATAATTTTGATAAATATGGATAAAAAAGAAAAAGGACTCGAAAGCAAACATGATGGTTTGTCGCGAAATTGACCTCAAATTTTAAATTGGGAATCATATACACCAAATCATGTATGAAATCAAGATACATAATTCACAAATGAAGATCTTTCAAAATTAGTTTACAGAGTGATATAACTTCATTTTTAAAATATTTTACGTTTTTCATACTTTCAGTCTTTATTTTGTTATCTTAAAGTGTTTTTGAGGTGTTAATAGTTAAACTTAAGTTCTAATATGTTGATACATTAATTAGGTAGAGTTTTAGAAGGCGTAGAATTAATTTTTTAACCATATAAGGTAAACAAAAAATATGGCAGCAATAGCTACGAATGTTTTTAGAATAAATCAAAGTAAATAATCTTGATACATATGTAATTTTGATAAATATGGATAAAAAAGAAAAATGATTCGAAAATAAACATGATGATGTGTCACAAAATTGACCTTAAATTCCAAATTGGGAATCATATACACCAATACATGCAAACAAAAAAAGAAATCAAAGTGTATATGACTTACAAATAAAGATCTTTCATTCCTATTTAAAAATATTTTAAAACACTAATAAGGTAATTTATTTAAGAAATTAATTTTAATTGTGTGACATCAACTTCTAAATTGGGAATCATATACACCAATAAATACGAAATAAAAAAGAATCAAACTGAATATGATTTAACTCTTAAAATTGCTGAAATAACAATTTAATTTCATAAATAATTTTTGAGATTACTGAATTAGAAATAAACAAACATGAATGTTCATGACGCTACTGACACGACATGTCACCGCTTCTAATTATGCAACACATTATCTTATTTGTTTTCATGTCTTTTTTCCTTTTTACCCCAACTTACTAACACTTTACTATGGTTTATTATTAAAAAATCGTAGGTCTAATTTGCATAATTTTTTTATATTTTCTAAACCTAGAAAACTAGCTAATTCTACACCTTCTAAAACTTTACATAATCTATATACTCATATACTAGGCCTTAATTTTAACATCTAACACTTTAAAAATATTTCAAAATAATAAAATAAAATCTTCAATAAAGGTAAAATACTAAAATCGTCCCCTACTTATTAACTCTTTACTACGATTTATTATTGAAAAATCTGTTAGTATAATTGTCCCGATATTTGTAAATAAACATCAAACTATAAAATCAATTGTGCAACTTTTAAAACTCTATGTTATAGACACATATTTACATATTAGGCTTTGATTTTGACTATTTACACCTCAAGAGCACTTTAAAAAAATTAAAGAAAACTATGACAATCATGTATGAAACTAAAGATCATACTTAAAAATTAAAAGGTTTTTCTTTTTCTTTTTATGAAAGTAATATACAAACTAAAAATGACTTATTTTTTAAAATACATCAAAATATAAAAATAGACGTCTATTTAAGAATTAGTTTTACTTAAATTGCGCAAAATTTGAAATGAAAATAATATGCACCTAGAAAATCCAAAAAAAAAAAATCCCACCTTATTTGACTTAATGTTCAAGCACACTTTAAAATGCCAAAATAGAAATTCACTTTCACAAATTAATTTTTAGTTAGATTACCTCAACATCTCAAACTGAAATTATATACTCCTTTTAAATGTGGATAAAAATCAATTATAAATATCAAGTCATAAGCTCTGTGCGTCATCAATTATTAAATTATTCGCGCTTTAAAAAAACTCTAACTAAGAAATAATGTAAAAACATGAGAGACAAAATTATATATTGAAATTATTGTTGAAGCTTACTAGAGATTAATATGATTACTAGCACTTAAACAAACTTTAAATATGAAAAATGTTAGTAATTGTTAAAATAAATGTTGTAGCTCATAATTCAGGATGTAAAATTGCTTTATACTCTTAATAAACAAATGAAATTATTAGAACTTAGGCATTAGTACAATCACCAAAATATAAATTAGAACTCAATCAATAATCTATAAAGCAAAAAAATAAAATAAGTGAACATAAAAAAGAATTTTTTAAACCTAAGTCATTGCAACCCCTTCTATCACAGTCTATACAATAAATTAGACGTGAACAAATTTTTTATCCATTTGACATATCTTTCACTAAATCGCGTAGTAGTATAATAATTACTTAAAAAGAACTGTACGATCATTCTTTTAATATTATCTTTAACTATCATCTGTAATCATACGATATTTCACAAATGTATAATTGTGGAATCAGTTCGATATTTACTATTTCGGAACGTATTTCAGTTTTTTTTAACTTTCTTTTTATTATGATGATATTTATATGTGAAATGCATTAATGCGACATATACTAAATTTGATGGTTCGTTTCATGCAAATATAAATAAAGCTTAATTAAAAATCATCGACATAACGCCTAAATAACCAACCTTAACTCTACCAAAATATGCTGACACTCAAATGTACGGATACGTAGGTCATTAATTATAACCGACCCGGGCCTTGCCCAGGTTATTGGACTAGTAATAGATAATAAGCAAAACGAGAAAGACATTGATAACCTTTTTGCACGACACATCGTCACTTCTTTATTTGACACGTCATTAGATTCTTATTTTAAGATTAATTATCTTCTCTATTAGTAAGTCTTATTTAATTTAAAAACTAACTCTAATCATTCTAAAATTCTACATAATCAATATACTAATTTATTATGACTTCTTTTTGACAATTATGTTCTTAAAATTCAAAAACTAATTCTAATCATTCTCAAATTCAACCTTATCATTATACTAACTTATTAGGATTTAATATTCACTATTGTATCTTCAAAACTACTCTCTAATATGAATATAAAATATATATATATATAAAAAAAACAAAAATAATACATTTAATTTAGAAGAAAAAATAATTTAAAAATCAATTCTAATCATTCTAAAACTCTATCTAATCAAAATACTAATCTATTAAGACTTTATTTTGACAATTATGTCCTTGAAAGTGTTTTCTAATATGAAAATTAAAATCCATAGACCCAAAAAAAACTTATGAGATATAGAATAAAACGTGATGTAATAATTAATTTAAATTTTGATAGGATCCTTATTTTTATACCTAAATAATTTTTCAAGAGTAATGAGGGTTTTTTGTAAGCCCTATAAAATTTAAAAACTAATTTTAATTATTCTAAAACTCAACCTAATCGTTATACTAACTTCCTAGAACTTAATATTGACTATTGTATCTTCAAAATCACTCTCTAATATGAATATAAAAACTCTGACACACACACACACACACACACACACACACACACACACACACACACACACACACTACTTATGAGATTTAGAATAAAAACAAGATCTAATAATTAATTTAAATTATGATAGGATCCTTATTTTTATATATAATTAATTTTGCAGGAGTAATAAGGGTTTTCTGTAAGCCTTATGTAATTCGAAAACTGATTCTAATCATTCTAAAACTTAATCTAATCATTATACTAACTTATTAATACTTTATATTGGCTATTGAATCTTCAAAATCACTCTCTAATATATATATATATGTATATATATGTATATATATATATATATATATATATGGGAGCTGATCCCTTGACCGCGTAGGCAAAATAGGATATCTTGCCAGCGCGATCTGGCCGTCCATCCCGAAGGGATGGACGGTCCAGATCACTTTTTTTTGCGGCGCTGTCAGTCGTCCGCTACACAGTCTCGCGGACGGAAATTTTTACCATCTTGCCCTCGCTCCCCCGTCCGCTACACAGTCTAGCGGACGACATTCTTGGGCCAACAAAAAGTAGTCCGCTACACTGTCTAGCGGACGACTTTGTCCGTCAAACCACCCACTTCCCCCTGACAGTTGTCACATCAGTCGATGCACGTCTGTTACTTTGTCGTTATCCCAGCGTCCGCAACACAGTGTAGCGGACGTTGGCAAGCATTCGAATACTTCTAAACTTCTATTCATTCCTTCTTCTCACAATCAAACTATTCCTTCTTCTCACAATCAAACTATTCCTTCTTCTCACGATCAAACCAGCGGCGTTGGCAAGTAGATCGGCGCAATTTCTTTGCAAGAAATCCTTTAATCGTCTCATCAATCACGTAAGTTCACAAACTAATCCTTACTTTGTTCATAATCTAGAGTTCATCTTGCGGCGTTGGCAAGTAGATAGGCACTATGCTAGCGTTTGTCAATGTATATACATATATATTATATATGTGTATTGCGTATTATCTGATCACATGCTAGCGCTGAATATGCTAGCGTTGTATGTTTGGGAATGTTTACGCTTCCAACCTTGCCCTCTTTCCATTATTTCAGTTGCAAAAAATGGATTTCAACCCTGGACCAGAAGATTCGTCCGTATTATATGACCAAGCATCCCATATCAGTACGCTCATATGGGATGGTGGAGTAAGATACTTATTTTATCGTTTATATCGTTTATTTTGCTTACGTATTTCAGTTGCGAACGTTGTATAGTGTTTATTTTGCTTAAATAATATTTATTAATTCGTAGGAAAGAGCACTTGTCAACACGGTAGAAGTAAGCGATAATTTCAACGCCTGGAAATTGAACAGAACCCAGAAAAGATTACTGCGTGGGATTGGGTTTGGGATTTTCACGCATGGGCAGATCTTTCAACAACTTGACCGGCACTTAATAGGTGCCCTTGTTGAAAGGTGGAGAAGTGAAACGAATACGTTTCACTTCCCTCTCGGAGAGATGACAATTACCCTAGAAGATGTAGGGTTCATCTTAGGGTTACCGGTGACGGGGCGGCCGGTAATAGCTCATCCGTCCGAAGCAACGAATAAGAGGACCGCTAGGGACTTCTTTACTTCGGTACCCCAGGATGGATTTAGCAGTGGTGGTATCAAGTTGAAGTGGTTGGTAGATACCTACGGGGTTTTGCCGGAAAACTATACGGGCCATGACCTTGTGCTGTACACACAAGCCTTCCTCTTGTGGGTGATGGGGGCAATATTATTCCCAACGACGTCGAAGAACACGGTCAGCGTCAAATATATACCGTTTTTGCGTAACCTGGCTGAGGTTGGGGATTATGCCTGGGGTGCAGCAACTCTTGCATACCTGTACCGAGCATTGCACAAGGCAACGAGGCCCGAATCCAAAGCGATATGTGCATGTCTCTCGCTATTGCAGGTATATCATACAATTCTTCATTACGTGCTCTTTGTTGTTTTTTTTTGTTGTTGAATGGACAATAAATGTTGACGATACTTTTTTCAATGTCTTTGCTCTCAGGTGTGGTCTTATGAACACCTTGCTACCGGCGCACCCAGGCGTAGGGACGGAACAGATAATGTGTGGCCTCGGTTGTGCGCCTGGGAGTACAGCCGGAAGGAAACCCACTACGAGAGGAGAGACGATCCCCATCACAACATTTCATACTATCGGGGGGAGCTCGACTCGTTATCTCCTGGCCAGATGCGATGGGCACCGTACAAACGTTTGGCGCGACGGGTGGGAGAGTCGTTCGTCTTCACGCTCTCCGGGTTGCAACGCACACCCCTGATCCACTTCGAGGTCGCAGAGTGGCAGCTGCCGGATCGCGCTATGCGCCATTTTGACTGCCTGCAGGGGTTGCCAGCCGGTGCGCCAGATATGAGGCTTAACAGGAACCCACCGGGTGTCGGACTGTTTGGCAGGGCGAATGCGCACGAGTTGTGCGCGCGTGAAATTGAGGTCTGGAATTCTTGGCAGGACACGCTGGCGGCCATTGTGTCGGAGCCTGACCCCGTCATCAGTATCGAACAGTACAACGAGTGGTACTACCGCATCACCCGGAGGAGAGTAGCTCCAGTAAGGTTTGAACGCGGGGAGAAGTACCACCCTAGGGGTCAGATCGATGAGCACATGGCATACAATCTGGTAAGTTGCCCAACCAGTGCTTCTAATTGAACTTGATCATTCTAAGTGTGTACGAAGTTACTTATTTATTATCTCTCTGGATGTAGGTTAATGCCTCGTTCGCCTTCTTCCAGAAGTTGAGCGAGCGGAAGGATTTGGTGGATGCCATGGGCGAGGAGCTTCGCCAACAGGCTGAAGCGTTGGCGCTTGGCTGCGGGAATTTTTTGCGGCAAGCATCGGGACAGCCAAACCCGGGAATGGGTTATCCGGGGTGGCAGCGGCCGTTTGTTCCCGAGGGATGCACCGATCCCTCGGGACAGACTTCGGGAGTGAGCCAGGGATATGGTTTTCCCTCTGTACCAGAGATGGCTGGTGATTGGGGACCGCCAAGCACCATGGGCCAGGCTCAAGCGCCGTGGGATTATTACAGTGCGCCCTCCTTCTCTTTACGATTGGATTCGGAACCCCAACCCCTCTCCCAGAGTCAAGTCACGCAAGACTGGATTTTCGGAAACATCAGTCTGCCCATTGTCCCGTGGGCAGGACCATCTATTGCCGAAGGCGGGCAATATCCCCCCGTCGACCCCCCCGAAGGAGTGCAATATCCCCCCGTCGACCCCCCCGAAGGAGTGCAATATCCCCCCGTCGACCCCCCCGAAGGAGTGCAATACCCCCCGGTCGACCCCCCCGAAGGAGTGCAATACCCCCCGGTCGACCCCCGAGGGCAATATCGCAAAGGGCATCCGTTGAAGCCCCTAAAGCCGCAGAAATGCCAGATAATCAGAGAGCGTTATTTTAGCGGCGTCCCGCATGACCAAGCGTTGTATAGTGTGGATCATCCGGAGGGCATGGATTACATTTGCTCGTGGGGAGAACTGGCCTCGCTGGCTCCGGGGAGTTGGTTAGACACCGGTGTCGTCTCCACCTACGTGGAGATTCTGAGGGAAAGGTGTCGGCAGCAGCCGAGCTATCCGGCCGTTTTTCTGTTCGATGCCTTTTTTCATCAGATGCTAGTGTCTGAATGGCAGGAGTGGGTCGAACATAGGGGGAAGAAAAAGTTGGCCCAGTGGAGACCGTCCTTTAACCTAGGAGCATATATTAATAGGGATAGTCCGGTGAGCGCAAGTGTTGCCGATGTGTTTCTAATCCCATTTCTAGGGCACAGCCACTGGTACTTGGTTTGCTACTCCCCAACAACTAAAGTCGTATCGGTGATCGACAGTCTCCACGACGATACTCATCAGATGCCTGTGCTGCACATGTACAAAGCCCAATTGGACGCGTTGGTAATATTACGATCGCTGTATAATTCTCTGATTCTATCTTGCCATAAATTTTAACTCGTGTCTTACGCCATTTTCTGTTTCTCGCAGAATATTTTTTGTGCAATGGTCAATCGTGCCCGTGAAGTCCCCGTACCGGCGCGGCCAAATCTCAATAGGCGATTGAAGAAGAGGAGGCCCAAGCAACGTAACACTTCGGACTGCGGCGTCTTCCTTTGCATGTACATGGATTTCATTTGTCGCTCTGAGAGCCTCAAGGCGGCCGTCTGGAGCCAAGCAGAAGTTGAAGGCTATAGATATAGAATGGCTTGGCAAATTATGAAAGGCCGGCCTAGAGCGGTTAGGTTTATAGAAAATCCGGCTAATGACGAGAATCTGGCCCAACATGCGGACCCCAGTTGAAATTGTATCATAACAGTAGTTTTTACATAAATCGTACGCAATTGGTGTGATTTGATTTGTGTTGTCGTTGGTGTGATTTGATTTGTGTTGATTTCTGTTGTCGAATACTGATTTTTCTGATGACGTAAAATGAAGACCAAATTTTTCTAAGTGTTGATAACAAAAGTTTCTGCTGCGTCGTCCGCTACATTGTATCGCGGAGGTAAAATGAAGACCAAATTTTTCTAAGTGTTGATAACAAAAGTTTCTGCTGCGTCGTCCGCTACATTGTCTCGCGGACGTAAAATGAAGACCAAATTTTTCTAAGTGTTGATAACAAAAGTTTCTGCTGCGTCGTCCGCTACATTGTCTCGCGGACGTAAAATGAAGACCAAATTTTTCTAAGTGTTGATAACAAAAGTTTCTGCTGCGTCGTCCGCTACATTGTCTCGCGGACGTAAAATGAAGACCAAATTTTTCTAAGTGTTGATAACAAAAGTTTCTGCTGCGTCGTCCGCTACATTGTCTCGCGGACGTAAAATGAAGACCAAATTTTTCTAAGTGTTGATAACAAAAGTTTCTGCTGCGTCGTCCGCTACATTGTCTCGCGGACGTAAAATGAAGACCAAATTTTTCTAAGTGTTGATAACAAAAGTTTCTGCTGCGTCGTCCGCTACATTGTCTCGCGGACGTAAAATGAAGACCAAAAGTTTCTGCTGCGCCGTCCGCTACATTGTATCGCGGAGGTAAAATGAAGACCAAATTTTTCTAAGTGTTGATAACAAAAGTTTCTGCTGCGTCGTCCGCTACATTGTATCGCGGAGGTAAAATGAAGACCAAATTTTTCTAAGTGTTGATAACAAAAGTTTCTGCTGCGTCGTCCGCTACATTGTCTCGCGGACGTAAAATGAAGACCAAATTTTTCTAAGTGTTGATAACAAAAGTTTCTGCTGCGCCGTCCGCTACATTGTCTCGCGGACGTGAAATGAAGACCAAAAGTTTCTGCTGCGCCGTCCGCTACATTGTCTCGCGGACGTGAAATGAAGACCAAAAGTTTCTGCTGCGTCGTCCGCTACATTGTCTCGCGGACGTAAAATGAAGACCAAATTTTTCTAAGTGTTGATAACAAAAGTTTCTGCTGCGCCGTCCGCTACATTGTCTCGCGGGCGTGAAATGAAGTCCAAAAGTTTCTGCTGCGCCGTCCGCTACATTGTATCGCGGACGTAAAATCCAAATTTTTCGAAGTGTTTATAACAAAAGTGTATTTCAAACGACACAATTAAGCGAGGAAAAATTTCGAAACACAATCAACAAGAACTCAAATAATTTTATTAATCATAAATTAGGGTTCACAATGGGGGAAAGAAATTTTTTCACAAGTGCTCCGATCAAAGATTACAACTTCAAAATCCCACCACCCAAGGTGTTCAAATACTACAAAGTCCCCGAGTTCGAGGCCATGCTGGCGCACGAAGACGTTCCAACCCTCTGCGAATTGCTTTTTTTGGGGTCGGCCGGGCTTCAGCTTGATTTCAACCTGCCATGCCCCCTTGCGGCTATATAATCTTGCACTGTCATGAATTGTTGTAAATTGATTGGTGAAGGCTTCCGGTATGTCCTAACAAACACAATACACAAAAAATAGGTTAGTTTTTAACCAAAAGAGTTAACACACGAAAATACAGAGATAGAGGGATGGCATACAAGTTCATTCTCAAACCCCGGCATCATGACTTTGAAAAAGTGTTTGCCTGCCAGGTGCAAGTTGCCAATAAAATCGTAGGTGGTCTCCGATCCAGAAGCCATCGAGGTCGGCGTTGAGGGGGGGACGGTTTATCGCCGGAGTTGTGGAGTATTGGCCTGGGCTAGATGTTCCAGACAGAGAGAGCAGAGAGACTGTTGGACTGATAACAGCCGATTGCCCGATATGATTAATTTATATCATATAGACTTCTCCGCTACATTGTATAGCGGACATGAAAGGCCAAAAGTTATGACGTCCGCTATATTATATAGCGGACAGTAAAGAAGACCAAAAGTTTGCCTGCTCTAACGTCCGCTACATTGTATAGCGGACGTACAAAGACCAAAAGTTTTACTTCGATGCCACCCGTCCGCTATACAATATAGCGGACGTAAAAGACCAAAGTCAATGATGTCCGCTACATTGTATAGCGGACGGGGATTACAAAATAAAAGAAAAACCTCGTAATAAAGACTTTAGATTTGATTCGATGGCCTCTCATAGGTCCATTTTAAAAAAATCCCAGTACCCCGTCGAAAAATTATCCCTCGAATATTATTACAAATGTCATAAAGTTGTACAAAAAATTATAGGTCCACTGCAGCTTGTTCGTCCTCATCTTCGGCGTCACCTTCTTCCCCGTCTTGCAAACCCCTTGAACTTATCCCCAGTGCCTTGTAATGGTTCCGCTTGTCGTGGTCGGTCATTTTGTTGCACAATGCACACCTTCGCAGCTTTTTAGGTTGAGTTGCCGTTTCAATAGAGCTTTTCATCCGCGTAGATCTCTTGCGGCCTTTCGTTTGCGATATAATTGGATCCAACAAACGGATATCATTGTCGTCTTCCTCCTCCGGCTCGTCATCTTCTGATACCCCCGTCGTAGGCTCGGTGTCAATCGCATTGGTGACTGAAGCTGCTTCCAACTGGTCGACGATGGGCTCTTGTTGCTGAGCTACCTCGAGGAGATGTTTATAACCGACCATTGTAGCAGCACCTTTTACGGACAAACGGGTGAACATCGTCACCAGATGATTATACCGCAGCGTCTCTGATTCTTCAAAGTCAGTATACGGGTGCTCCGGAAAGGAAATGGTACCGTGCAACCTGTTTGCACCTTTTGTCCACCGTGGCAAGACGTATTTATCGGGGATTGTCCTGATATTCTTCTGGGTGAAAAACCGCAGAACGTGTCTACACAGGATGCCATGGAACTCAAACTTCTTGCAAACACATGTCACCGAGTCCGTCAATGTGTCGTGGCTCACCGTATACATTCTGCGCAGCTTCTCAGGGACTAGGTCATTCACGAGCGAATAAACCTTGTACTCACGCGTAGACATTTCTGCCACCTTGTTTATACTGTATCGTCCGGATTTTCGCAGCTCTACTTGGTATAGCAAGAAGATCTCCTTCGTATAGACTTTGGCACCGTTCATCTCCAGCGGGGTCTCGAGCAACGTTCTCCTTTGTTTGTACGTTGTTGCAAAGTCGGCAGCCCTTTCTTTTACGAACAACGAAGCTACCGCTTTTTGTGCGGATGCAACGAAAGTCTTCAAATTGGTAGCTGTACCCACATAACTATCGAACGTGGCATTCATGGATTCACTCCTGCCCGTCGTTTTCATGCCCGCTGAAAAATACCTCCTCGTGTAAACGCCAATCCATTGCTCTTTGCGCTCGTACAAGTTCTGGAGCCACTCGTTGTCTTGCAATGAGTAATCCCGAACAAGCTTTTCCCACCTCTCCTCGAATTCCTCAATCGTTAACGACTTGAGGACGCACTTGTCAAAATCCTGTTTAAAGTCTTGATACTTTGCGTACACGTGATGCAGCCGTTCCGGGTATTTGTTGCTTATGTGCCAGGTGCACAAGTTGTGCCGAGTGTCTGGGAAGACGGTCGCAATAGCCTTCTTCATTGCCAAATCTTGATCGGTGATGATCACTTTGGGTGCTTTGAAGTTCATTGCTTCCAGCCACGTCCTAAACAACCATTCAAAAGAACTCTCGGTCTCGTCCCTTAACAAGGCGAACCCGAACAGGATGGAGTGATAATGATGATTGACCCCCGTGAAAGGGGCGAACGGCATCGAGTACTTGTTGGTACGGTATGTGGTGTCGAACGTCACGACATCCCCAAAATGCTTATAAGCAAGCCTCGAACGACCGTCGACCCAAAAAATTGTGCTAACTCGATGCTCGTCGTCAAGTTTATAATCGAAGGTCAACTGCGGGTCCTCCATCTGCATCCGTTTCAATAGGCTCATTGTGGCTTGAGCATCATTGAGGTCATACGCGGCTCGTCTATGGGTTCGGACCGCGTTACGAACGTCTGTCGTGTTAAAGGTCAAATTTTGAATTCCCCCAGCCTGTTCAGCAAGAACATTAATCATGTCGGTAGGTCCTAGTCGCGCATTGCTCATTGTCTGAATCAGGCTCCTTGCGACCTTACCCATCTTCTTGTGTTGATGCATCTCACTCACCTTAGAAGGGGTTACTAACGGGTGATTGTGTGCCAGTTCCAGGCTGGTAATAAGCCAATGGTCTTGTTTGGGTTTGTAGCTTACGAACATCTTGACCTGGCAATTTGTGCGCTCAAAGCAGTCCCGTCTTCTACGCGGATATCCTATTTCGTCCTCACTGTCATCATTGCCTACACATGTCTCATTTTGCACTGGGTTTCTGCTCCTATGGCACTCGTATAAGCGAGAGCATATCTTTCTCGTTATGGTGCTCGTTCTTGAAGTCTTTATTCTAATGCCAAAACCAACCCTCAATGAATACGCTCGAAAACAATCTTCAGCTTCTTCCAACGTAGCAAATGTTCGTCCTAGATACGGATCACTAGCATCTACGGGGACGTTGGAGCTCGACACGAAATCAGACATTGTGAAACAAGAGCTGTGTAGAAATAGACTGCGCTTAACAATCAAATGGCATTTCTAACTGAAAATATTACCTAAAAATTAGGATGGCAAACATACGGTATGCATAATCTCAAAAGTGTCTCCAAATTAACAATTACTAATTTAAATTTATTGAACATAACAAATTTAAATTAGTAAGATAAATAGACGAATTCATCATGCCAAAAAATCGAATTAAACTATAATGAATTAAATATAAAGTTAACAAATTATACCTTTTTGATGAACATCATGTCTAGAACATCACAAAAAATCTAGAGTATAAAATCACAAATTGATGAATACAGTGACAAATTTCTAGAACATCAAGAAAACTTGAAGCAAACTTACCTTGCTTGAGCGAAGCTTGAAGCAAGTGTTACTCGAAGCTTGAAGGCAGCTGAAAATGGAAGCGAGTCTGAAGGAGAAGAAAATTGTGCGGAAAGAATTGAGTAGAAGAAAATTGTGCTGAAAGAAAGGGGATGGGCAATACTGTCCGCTATACTGTGTAGCGGACAGAATTGCCGACATCAAGTCACACTTGTGTCAGACAAGTCACAATTGTGTCAGAATGTCAGTCGTCCGCTGGACAGTGTAGCGGACTACTTTTTGTCGCAGGTTGTTTCCGTCCGCTAGACTGTGTAGCGGACGGGGGAGCGAGGGCAAGATGGTAAAAATTTCCGTCCGCGAGACTGTGTAGCGGACGACTGACAGCGCCGCAAAAAAAAGTGA